>OZ007579.1:4138882-4161382 GCA_963931925.1 Onchidella celtica | reverse complement strand
GGTTTGTGGAAAGGGGGGCGGGGTCATTATTCTGTAAAATAGAAAACCTCTTTACTTCCCATGCAGACACAGGAGTTTCCAAAAATTGACAGTCATTCTTATCTCGTTAAAACACACTGAGCAGTGTGTGATAGTAGTCTAGACGCTGAGCTTGTCAATGACAATTTGGGAATTTGACGCCCTAGATATGATAAACTGTAAACCAACAGGGCTATAGTTAGAGGAGTATAATCTCTCTTCTGTCTAGAATCTTACCATGGAGAAAGCACGTGGACACCATAACGGCTATGTTCTGAGAGGAAGAAGGAAGCCGTGGACAAAAAAAAAAAATACAGCAGAGTGCTAGGACCCTGCCAGAAGCACCCACAGATCATACGCCTTCTGTCGAGAACGTAACTGCGTAAACAACAAAGATATTTTGAAATCAGGACTGTTGCCTATTTTTCTTATTTAATTTTAATTTAGCCGTGCGTTTTCATTTATGTCACACGACTATTGAGGCAAGAATAACAGTGTTTTAGAATTTCTAGATGAACAGCATATATAAGCTATGAATAGAGGAAGATAAATACAAGTATAACCCGAATCACGGGATCTCGAGATGTATCAATTCATCATATTCCGTCTGTCAGTTTGAGCGCTTATCCTCGATGTCAACAATGGAACAGTTCGGACCTCACCCCTTCACAATTGAATGAAAAAGAGTAGGACACATTGTATTTGTAGGGGCTCAGTTGGTGGTCATATACTGAGAGAAGGAATGGTTCATTTTGGCATTTTTGTATCTGGTATAACTTTTGCAAAATTACGAAACTAGGTCATTGAGGTCAACAAAATTGGACAGGGCCGTCGGCATCTAATAGAGTGTGTAGATCTACCTCCTTCGGTTTGTTCATATTTTTTGGCTTAACTTAAAGGCATAGAGATACAATCGCAGTATTCTATGTTTAAAACTATTTAGAGGCATCTGTATGCTCTTTCTACCACTGAAACCGTACAGACCGATATTGTTTACCGCCGTGCCCTCCTTCTCGCTCTGTGCTAACGGTGGTTTTACCGAACCTCCATTGTGCAGTCGACTAATAGTGACTCCTTTAGTTACATGACATACTAACAGCTATTAACCGCTAAATTTTTATGAGTGAAATCGATAAAGACAGAGCCAAGGAGCGTCGAGAATCAGTGGCAATAAGTCCTACTTCCAATGACTGTCTCGAGTTGTTTCGGAGATTACAATTTTATTTAGAATTTGAAAAAGAAAATCATCCCAAATTGCTGTCGCAAATCAACACTGCTGGCTCAAAGAATACTGACTTCATTCTAACCCTCTTGTCTCGTGGTTTTTAACCTGTAAACCACTCTCCCTGTGCTCTATTAAATCCATGCCTCATGATGTTTATTCCCCCCCCCCCCCCCCTCAACAATCAGCCATTTTTATCCTGCAAAAATATTTAATGAAACATGTCATGCAGAATTCTGAAAGCAAAACATCGGCTTAATATTTAGTATGACGCTTGGCGTATATTTTGCTTAACAAGTTCGACAACAGAATGCACAGTACTAGGCTATACTAATAGGCTGACTGTAAGGCGCTTTGTGGCATTTTGCTCCTGAAATCTGAATTTTCCCTCAGCGAATTCGCCCCACCCCGCCTACCCCAGTTAAAACTTTGATAACAATCTCTCCATGGATGTACATATAAATTACCTTTGTAGACAAGTGTATCTTGAATTGAGGAGAATCTCTACCATGTCACAATTCTTAAGAGAGTCATCAAAGAGAATCTTAGTCTCCTCCTTTGTTTTATCAAGACTGGATTACTGTAATGCACTCATGGTTAATTTACCAACTATAACTTTAGGAAAACTTCAAAGATGCCAAAATAATGCAGCTAGATTAGTGATGAAGAAGAAAAAACGTGACCATGTAACACCAATGCTAGCCCATCTCCACTGGCTGCCGATAAGATCAAGAATAGCCTATAAAATTGCTGTATTGTGCCATAAATCTCTTCATAATAATGCACCATCATACCTGTCCAGCCTGATTCCAAAATATGTCCCACCACGTTCCCTTAGATCGGGTGATCAAAATTTGTTAACTCTCACCAGACCATTGAAGAAAGTAGGGGAGAGATCTTTTAACCATTCAGGTCCTAAAATATGGAACAACCTACCCCAAGAAATCAGAAACATCGAGTCAGAATCAGAGTTTAAGGCAGCCTTAAAGACACACTTGTTTAAACTGGCCCACCAATCCCCATCCATCTAATATCGACAAAATGATCTTCTGATTGTATGACGGTATACATTTGTTCATTTGATGTAACATGCTTTGTGTTTTTCCTGTGCTTATAAGACTGATTGTGCATATAATGTGTTTATAAAATGTACAGCGCCTTGAGCCGAATCAGGGATAAGGCGCTATATAAATGATCTCTATTATTATTATTATTATTAAAAGCCACATTGGGTAGTCCAAACCTCAGTTCAAATATTTTCACCCAACATTTCCGTGAAAACCCAAAGCGCTGTCTGGAGATTACGTCAGCAGAAAGTAGTCCCGTTTGCCGAGATTACTGCGCTGTCTCCTGTCAAAGTGAGAACGTTAATGATGCAAACTTCACGAAATGGTCGATTTATCTGCCATATTTAGGGAACATTTTACAGTCTGTTACAATTGGAAAATAAAATGGCTGATCAAAATTACATTATCTATAGGTCGAAGGAACCGAGTTCGATCCCCTATCGGTGCTGGTAGGTTAAAATTTATTTTTGGAAAAAATTCTGTCCCTGGTAGTATGGTAGGTAGGATCGAGCAACTAGTCTTCTCAGATAAGGACGAATAATTCGGAAGGCCCGTTGTCCGGGCAAAATTAAAAAAAAAAATACAAAAATAATCCCTACCACAAAAACACACAGAAACAAGAACAAGAGAAGAAAAGTTTGATGTAAATGTCAAGAGCAGGGCTAGGTGACACCCTGAAATAAACACACCATCATAATTATAATTATGGACATTGGAACACAGGAAGACCAGAATATTGAGAATATCATTAAGTGTACCTGAAGTAACTGAGCCAGACTTCATTCTCCCAGTGGAGCTTACAGCCGTGTAAGAGGATTTTGAACTGAATAAGATTATGACGGTGAAGAGAAGAGGCTAATGAGATGTGAAATAATAATGAAATCTGTTGAACATGAAATCAGCTTAACCTACAAAGTAACGCTGCTTTGCTGCTCTATACACTAATACAGCACTTCAGCTGCAAAAATTATTTGTGTAGGCGGTTAGTTAAAGGTTCAGACCCACACGGCGCAAGCGTAATTAAAATGTTATGTCATCCCATATTTTATCAAATGTAATACCCTCAAAGATACTAGACGTGATAAGATGAGACATCTCGGGGTTTTCGCGTGCACGGGTATCGTAGCTCCACCTAGTGGCATAAGGGTGAGAGAAATAAACAACGGCATTTTTTACAAAGCCGAATATAGAAAATGCCATTTTGTTCAGTGTTCAGCTCTCACCCCAGACCTTGCTGGAAATCGCTTACTTTGTAGTTATAAAGTAATTCGTTGTAGGAAATGCTCTGGCTATTTTTTTTTTCCTTTGTAAATGTGGTAACAATGTCCTATCTTTTTGAACTTCTCGCTGCAAACCGACGTTTTCGGTCAATTTCGACAAAAACACAAAGATTCCAAAAAATCTTCGTTCCCAGCGCCGTCACCCTACTTAATCGAACCAGCTCTAAAAATTCGAGATAGGTCTGCCTTGGTGAGAGAGATCGAGAGAGAGAAAGAGAGAGAGAGAGAGAGAGAATATACACAGGCATGCTTATTTGTTCTATCTTAAATATGTTACTTTTATGCCTGACAATTTGTTGCACAAGTTCCTGTTTATGGGATAATAAAGATTTGTTGAACTTGAACTTGAACAATCGCTTTAGTAATTTACCATCATACGGAAGAAAGATCTGGTCTATTTTTAGAATAATATGGGATCGAGGCTGGATTTTCCGTTTATGGCATAACTCGCGCGCCGTGTCTCCCAGAGGCAAATGCAAGTAAGAAAGTAAACAATCATAATATAGCGTCAACTGTGAAGGGTTTTGAACGCGTTTAAGAACTTTCCTTTAACAATAACAGAATAACCTTGGATTTTCCTTCTTCTCGTTCTTCCTCCTCTTCTTTTTCTTCTCCATATTCACGAAAAATACACCATCATCGATAAACACATCACCCGATGCATCAGAGACCATAGCAGTACAAAATCTAGCAGTCGAATCCCAAGCCCTGTCGGTAAGCTAAAAATAAATTGTCGCGAGAGAGACCGGGGAAGCCGCACGCACATAAACAGACCAATGCCTGTGCCATCTCGTGAAAAATCTGTTTCTCTCTCTTTTTCCTTCCTTCACCCGATCTCTCTGTGCTTTGTTTTATAGAAAAGATCATTATTTTAATTACGTACTGCATATTTCATAAATATTTTGACGGTGAAATTGCCCCTGGAAGCGAAACCGATTGGTGTTGTGTCTTATTTTCTATGCAGATTCATTTACAAAGCGCTAGCTCTGCGGGCCGAGAGTGGGCCGTGCCCGTGACCGGATGTAAACGGTATTTTAAGGGGCCGGAAGAAGGGCGTATCTGATCTTAGCAATCTAGTATCTTTGATAAAATGACAACCCCAGATCAGCACCGTGAATGGAGGTTTTACTTATGTGGTAATTCACTTGAATGTGTTCAGTACGTTACTTTCAGACCCAACACGATTCCTTGAAACTTTGGCAGCACCTGGTCCTTATCTTGTCTTTAAGGATTTTTAGGAGAAGAAAGAAATTAAATAGTTTTTCATCCAGTGTTCCATGCTTTTAAAAAGATAGCTGCATATTTACGCACGACCACTGACCGTGTATAGTTTGGCGTGGTCTTCATGCACGGCCACTAACGGTGTTTAGTAAAACTCCGGGTGGGAGGCCCTTTTAACACACGTTCAATTTGGTCAGTTAGCTGCAAGAAAGGAGACCTAACTGGAAGTTGGTTAGAAACAGGTTTTTTCCCAGCAACGCCGGGCATCTCAGCCACTGATAACGAAAATAATAATAATAAAAAAAAAATCTAAGTAACGATACACGTGTAAGACTACTGTTCGGGGAGAGTCATGGTGGCTTATAATAAATACTGTATTAATCGCCGTGAAAATTTAAAGGAACGCCCCCCCACGCACACACACACACACACACACACACATACAACTCCCATTCTCACGCTCCTCACTCACAGACTCAAAGAAAACTAAACTACCGCAATCGCTAGTGACTAATAATCCAGGACGAGTACCAGAAGAAAACAAAGCAAAGCAAAGCAAAACAATCCATTGTCATCTTAAATAACCCTCACATAAAACTCATTTCAGAAAATCATAACAAAAATTGTCTAATTGGAAGTATAGGGTTTTCCTTCAAAATTAAGAAATAAGCATCTTACAATTGTCTCTCATTAAGTTACATTAGAAGTGACATATCGTCGGTCGGCTGATGAAACCGTGAATTCCACAAAATGCATCAAGTGACTTTTTTTTCAAAAAGTTATGGTAAATACACAGAGACACATTCCTGTTTGACCCGTGGTGTAAGTTTTTTACTGTAATTAAAGTTGTTGCGTAATAAAGAAATCTATCTATCTATCTATCTGTCTGTCTGTCTGTCTGTCTATATATCTATCTATCGATCGGCCTATCTATCTATCCCTCTTCCTGCAGTCATTGATTCCATGTCAGCGTCCATTTCCTGTAGACTGATGGAGGTCATCCCGTGGCCAATGTCATGTGACATCTCAGGCCTGGGACACATGCACACACATACATATGCACACATGGTCCTCTCACCGTATATACCAGGCCATTTTCTCATTCCAGATTTTTCTATTAAAATTGGCCTTCCAGAGACAAAATTACTTGAAAGTGTTCTCATTTTCTTTCCGTCTTCTCATATATCCCTTGTCTTCCCCGTCCATTCCTCTTGCTCCCTTAATATAAAATCGTCGTACGTCTTGGTAAACAAAAAGGTACGAGAACAAAGGACTCAAAGATCATATGAAAACACACTTTGATGTTCTATTGATGGTGGTGGATTGGGGGTTTTGGGTAGCGTTTGTGTGTGGGGTGTGGGTCAAGGGTGATGATGATATGATGACGATGTGGTTGACATGTTGTTTCTGTAAAGCGCATAGAGCATTTTAAATGGATATGCGCTATATAAATGCTATACATTATTATTATTATTATTAAGAATCATAAAAAAAATATAGTTTTAGCATAATACAAACTGTACATGTTAAGTAGAATTGGTCATCGAAATGAGTCCTAGCAATACCTCAGAAAGATGAGCGATCATTTCTCTTGATTAAAATTGGGCTTCAGGCTGGCAATTTCTGAATTTTTTTAACTGTCTGTCCAAATATCCAACATCGTAGCTATCTTAAATCTTCTGACCAGACAAAGGCTTAGTGTGTTGAAATAAAAAAAAGTTAGATTGTTCATCTCACTCGGCACATAATTTATTTGTTCGTGCATTTTGGCGTGCACGTGTTTCCTTGATGTGCTGTTCTTGTTTGTTTATTTCTTTGTTTGTTTATGTTATTTTGAAATAAACAAACAATGGACATTCTTCTGTACAAGATTGCAAATTTGACTTGGCCTGCAGTTTATTCAGGTGGCGAGAGATTGTAGTTGCTAAATCCTGGCATCTTCCTGTCTTGTCCTGGCATTTACTGTCTCACACAGATTTGTGCCTGGTTGGATGCTCGAGAACTTGTAATATCTCTCACCGTACATGTCGTTCTCCCACTACGTTTAATATATTTGCAAATTCTCTCTTGAAACTGGATGTGTGGATGTGCAGGGAACATTGATGTTAATCGATTACTCTTTGGTGTGAGTGGATCTGACAAAATCGGGCTCAAGGTGAAAGGCCAAAGTGGAGGGCATTTTGCCAAAGCTGGGTAAGTCAAGTTTTGCATGAGTTATGGCCCCTTTCATATAGTCATTCCAGATTTGTGTAAGACGCGGTGTAAGTGTTCAGTTTGAAATATGAAAGTAATACGAAACGTTCACCTCCAGCTCTTTTTTTGTCAGATCCACGCACACTAATAGAGAGAAAAGATAGATGAGTAAGGGAAGGGAAAAGTTAGGAACGGATTGACAATCGCAGATTTGACTACCGTCACCACTAAGGACAAACAACCACAACTACAACGACAACGTTGATGTCTTCTACCTGTACTTATTGAATACCCAGGCAGCAACTACACTGGAGCGGTTGCAAAGAATTCGTTATACTTTCATATTTCAACGGTACACAATAAAAAAAATAAAAAAATTCTACATTGTATGCACAAACTTGCTGGTTGTTGAAATTCAAATCTTTCTTCTTCTTTAGCATCTTCTACACCATCTTCTCGCTATTTGTAGATCTCGGGAACGGGGATGGAGGGGGTGTGATGTGTGTGTGTGTGTGGGGGGGGGGTCGGAGAGCCAGGCTGGTTTCCGGGTCAAGAAACACAAACTGGCAGCAGGAAAACCCGATACAAGTAAACAGCACTCGAATGACCCAACAAGACACTGAGATGTCATTCCAGGCGTAGAGGGGGATTTAAACCTGTGGTAGAATCGACTGGCCTTACTTGACACGTTAATGGCGTTACCCGCGCTATTAGTGCCACTGACATCGCTGGTTCTTTAGCCATGGACCATACCTCGCCTGGGTGTGTCTCTGTGTACCTCCCACACACCTACTGATACATGATAATTCAATATTGAACCTACACGAACATGGAATTGCGATTAAGAGATTTAATTGAAATAATAGTATGAAAGCCAAAGAGTAGTTGCTCAGGTTCAGAGGAAAATAAGTTGTAAAAAAAAACAACAACAAACAGATGTTGACCTCAGAATACTCTAAACACCCCGCCGGTTGCTGTTCTAATCATATTTTTTATTTACATTGTTTGTTTTTTTTTGTTTTCTTTGTAAAAAGAAATCTGACCTTTTTCGCAAAAAACGGGGGAAAATATTATTCTCTGAAGACAGATTGGTTCAGGCATGCAAAAATAGTGTGATGTAGTTGGAATCGTTTAAGAAATAATATTTAAGGAAAGCTCACGCGAATTATTTTGAAACAAACTTTGGCGAATTGTGTTAGCAAAGCTTGATAGTAATAGGAAATTATTGCGTAACCGAGGGTGTTACGAATGGGTTTTACTTGTTATCATTGCTGGTGTTATAATGTTGTGTATGTGTTTGTTCGACTGCATATTTCTAATTGAGAGGTATTAAGTTTAACCCTAACTTCCATATCATGCCAATTACTAAGAAACAAAATGGATTAAATTCAACAATAGGGCCTGCAGGGCCACATTTTATTTACGTTTGGTTCACTAACAATTTCGACTAGAGATCTAATATGTAGTAATGATAAATATCAGTAGCATCAATTTCATAATCAATAATATTTCATTACAAGTCTAGCTCTAGGGTTTCCTATAAAATCATTTAACTTCTGTTCTCGCTAATTATCTAAATAATAATTATAGATCTAAGATCTGGTCTGCTTCCTGTATGGCAATCAATACACTGCTATAGTCTCTGGAGACATAAGGTCATCTCAGATATTTAGATTCAAATTTATAGGTCTAGGTCTCGCCCGTCGAAGTGACGTCGGCACAGTTAAATGTAATTCAAGGATGGGCTGGTAACTCCCAGCCTCACCCAAACAATTCAATCACAGTTATATAATTCACGCATTAATATTAGTTGCTGTTCTAGGAATCACAGCTAGATCTAGAGTCTAGATATATATATTGCATCTTGCATTCTCCGGTAGATCCATCATTCTCCTATCGGATAAAAGTCATGTCCTTCACCTCCTTATTGTGGATGTCATCAATAGACAAATTACTCACGATTGCCCTGGCGCTAGGCCAGGGAACAGTGGACAAAAGCATTGTGGATCTCAAATCAGCTATGGATAGATGACTAGATCTTCATCCAAACATACTGTACGTTATAACAACAATCCTCTCTAGTGGGACTTCACTGATCCTTTCACAGCGGCCGGGCTGTCTAGAATCAAACAACAAATACTGTCCGCCCGGTTTGCACTGCATCACGATTCCTACGCTGGCCCTCATTGGCCAGCCCTCTAACGCTCATTAAGGGAGCGAAAACCTAATCCCCTCTTCAAATTAAAACTGGGGCGCTAATATTTCTCCCCAAACCCAATGCCTTTTATTTAACTCTTTACTAGCTACTACTATACATGTTTACTTATACTTTTCTTATTATTATTAATATATGAAGATTTCTGTACTTGGTTGTTAACTTCCTATAATAATTATCTTAACATCTATTATAGCTGCTGCAAAATTGATTCATAATTTTAAATATTATCGCTCATTTTATTTATTTAATTTCTTTAATGACCTGCTCAAAATTATGACGCTGAATATGAAACAGTAATAAGGATCTGGCTGCATTTTCTTGTTTCGTATGGAATATTCGTGCACAAGAAAGAATTGCGTCTCAGTATAACTCGCTAGAAAACATGTTTATAGGTAGAATGCGCATATCCACCATCTTGTCTGTCCGGACCCACTTAAGGTATCGCGAACCAATCGGCGGCGAGTTCACTACTGTAAACAATGACACGTGTGTATACGCACATGGGAGACTTTCGGTCAATTCTTTCACTTCCTTTCTCTTGTTTACACGGATTGTAGGGAATCGGACCAGTTTGGATACACACTTTCCACCCCTGACATAACAGTCAACTGCAATGCAACCAGCAGGCATTTTAACTGCTTAGACATATCTCGAAGTTACACTCATCAGCTGATCCACCGGCCATCTTGTTTGGCGGAAGTACAAAACAAAAACTCTGTGACGTCATGCGCATTCTACCTATAATGACCAGAATAACATTTGCGTTGAATTCTCCTTCATGTTTGAATAACATGTGTTTGCTGTGTAATAGACTGTGTTTTATTAGAGAACACAATGTCATGTTTCTATGTTGTTTTATTTTGCTCAATTAAGGTAAAGAAAATCTAATCTTGATAGCAATGCAGGCATACGTCTCCTTGTTCATTTCTATTTTACATATGAGTTTGTGTGTGTGTGAAGGAAAGGCAGAGAGAGAGAGAGAGAGAGAGAGTGAAAGAGAATGGAGGGAGATAGATAGAGAAGAGACAGCGGGTGAGGGTGAGAGAGAGAGAGAGAGAGAGAGAGAGTGGGACAAAGAGAGAGAGAGAGTGAGACAAAGAGAGAGAGAATGGAGGGAGAGCGATGGAGAAGAGACAGAAAAAGAGAGACAGCGAGAGAGAAAGAGAGAGAGGGGGGGAGAGAGAGAGAAAGTGAGAAAGAGGGACAGTGGGGAGAGAGAGAAAGAAAGAGAATAATCTTCATAATGTTATTCTCTTTATCCCCCGTAAACCACGCCTACCAAGGGGAATTGACGTCATTACTTACAGAAATAACTATACATTAAAGATACTCCAATCTCTAGTGGAAAGATTTGGGAACAGCACTGGCTTGAACAGCTTGTAACTGGAAACCAATATCATTACCGCAATATTTCTCTGTAGAGCTATAAACATCCCTGATTGGCCCACTTTTAACACGCTTTTTATTTCCTTGTTCGGATTTTTAATGCCTGTTACATTTCTGTTTTCATCGACGACCGAATTGTGTGAAATTGTCATTTTGTGAAGAATTTCATCTACAGGTCGCCAGATTAGCTTGTATCCATTTTTTTTTTCGTTCGGAACAAAATACTGAGTTGTGTTCCCTGTTCATCAATAGCTTACTATGTAAATTATTAGGGTTACTTTAAAACCAGCCTCCAGAGCCTTTAACACAAAGTTCTCAGGCTACAAAGGAAGAGCCAGACCAGGCAAAAGATGGATTGAAGGAGTTAAAGGAACCCTGATAAACAACAACATCTCAATTGAAAGACCGGCAGAGTTGGCCTACCATAAAAAAACAAAACAACTGCATCTCCCCTCGACGCCCAACGGCGATAGAGGATAAACAATCAATCAATCACAATCCCCCTCGGGGAGATTAAATGAAAGGAAACGCGCGCTGAATGTATTTCTGTTGTTTGTTTGTTCATTATATGAACTTCAACAATAATGTGAAAACTTTAACATCATGTTCCTTTACATTTTGTATTTACCACTTTATTCCACTCTCCAATAAAAAAGATTATGGTGGCATTTTTTGCATCTTATTTTGTAGCGAAAAACTCTGTAAAATAATGTTGAATTTCTGGTAATAATTACATTTTTTGCTTCGGCGGCGCATTTCAGGTGGCGCAAAATGATACTCTCAGTGATAGTTTTGATAAGCGCTCAGTCTGATAAATAAATAGCTGTCCACATATTGCCCATCCGTATGAAACTTGCAAATTTAAAAAAAGCTCTGAAAAATTTAAAGTCATGGTAAAATCTGACTCAATAATTTCAAAATATCACCATGTATGCTCTTACATAATATAATACAACACTCCGGCTTTTTTAAAATCATGTCTGTAAAGTGATGTCCCTGTTTGGCGAATGGAGTCCTGATCTCAGTATCTTTCCTTCATAAAGATAGATATTTAAAGAGTCACAGATTTTGGCATCTAGCACCATTAAGACTGTTTCAGTTAAAATTTGAACCCTCATTGTCCTGTGACTTCCATTTCTATTCACATATAAAGAGGTATTTATCAACGTTTGCCTTGGCAAAGGCGTACTCTAGTCTTATTGAATAGTATTTTTGATAGAAACCAACTGATCTAAGTATCAAATATCCCCCTTATACTCCCAGCTTTACTTAGTTCACAGTAACTCCCATTGTCCCAGGTTGGACGTCAGACCTCCATCAGGTCACAGATAAATACCACGTGAAAAGCACGACTTTCTAGCATTCCTATCGCAGTGCAACACTTTCAACATCGCCAGTTTGTGCCCTGGTAACAAGAATAGAATCATTATCATCCTACCATTGTCCCTGTCATGAAAATGGAAAAACGTTGGTAGGAAGCAGACGGAACTAATGTTGATTACACGTTTTGATACCTCCGGTAGCGAGACACTATCAGATTGAGTATTGTTTATCAGCGCTTCCTCTGAGAAAAAAATACCTGGTTCTTCCTAGGCCACCACTAGATTAGAAGATATTGGACGATTCCAAGTGTCTAATAAATTGTGTCTAACTGGTGTCCTAATCATTTCACCTCATGACAACAAATTGCGTGTCCAATCTACAAGCACACCTCAGTTCGCGACTCATGCGTCATCTCATTGTGCACAGTGTATGGAACAAAAACATGAAGTCACGTCAATCTCAGTACATGAAATATATGTGTGGGATTAGTGTTCGCCGCAAAGTAAAACGGTCGTGTGAACTGACTATCTTGTTAATACGCACACGTTCTTTTGTAATTTAAAAGTTCGATTGATCTGAAATGTCAACAGCAAATTGTTGTGTCGGTCCCGCTTCTTGAAGACCACACACATGGCGACACTGGCATAATATTAATGCTCGCCATTAAACGTGTCTTTTGTCTCCTTTCCACCTGTTTTAGGGGCGTTGTATGTTACATCGTGAGAGAGTGAGTTGGTTATCTCTGTTCTTGTTTAACAATATTTTTATGTGGGATGTTTGGGAGTTCAGTCAGTCGTTGTGGTAGACGTCTAACTGTGCAATGCGTATGTGTACAATGTCCAAATGTGAAACTGTTTCAATGTATAACGTGTATCCATGCATTGACATTAGCCATCAGATTCATATTATATAGACTTATGACTTGTGTTTCGTATTAAATATTAACTTTGTGTACCTTACAGAAAGATTTGCGTTATTCTATACTGTTCTAAAAAGCCCACACGCGACATTACACAAGTATAAGAATTTAATGAAAAAGTTCAATTCTTAAGAGCGTTGACTACAGACTTTTTCCTCAGTTTATTACTTTTCTCTCACACAGGACAGGTTCCTTTGTCTCAAAAGGTGGAGAGCATAAAGTCTGTCTGATTGATATACCTGAGATTATAATTATATTGTTCAGAAATCAGAGGTCTTATCGCCTGGAGTATAAAAGACGAAAGGAAGGAACTATCGCAAAAACAGTGGGGGTTAGTTCACCGAGAAGTGTTTATGATTCATACCCGATCCCCAGTGCACTGGGGCTGAGCATGCACGTTCGCAAGATTTCTTCCTCGGCAGCAGGCCTGAGCATGCGCATTTGCACTGATTAGCTGCCATCCAAAAAGAAGAATTTAAACCTCCAGAGAACGAAACCCAATGACCTTGGAATTTGCGGCGAAAGAGAAAAATAGAATTCAAACTTTTGTAGGAGCACACGTTGTGTGACGTCAGGTAAGACAAACCAACGTAAGAACCCAAAAACCAAATTGTCTGTTTTATGTCATACTTCCAAACATGGAGTGTTGCCTAAATAACACAATACTATTCTTCTTCTTCTTCTTCTTCCTTAAAACTGGTTTTCTCAGATTTGAGTATCTCACCAGTGCGCAATAAAAATCGACTCGGCCCGTGTCCCTGGGAGTTAAAAATTTATATACATATAAGGGTGTAAGAAGCGGGAGTCGATTAGATTTATAAAAACTTATAAAAACACTTGATTGTGGCCATGAGCAGATCAACCAATCTTATCACTGGGTTTATAAGAATATCTATGCAGCCTGTTCAGTAGCTAGCTCTCAACGTGTGCTTTTCCAATTTTTTCTTAAAAGAGTCTAGGCTACTGCACAATTTTAGGTCCTCCGGCAAAGAGTTCCACAGCCTCAACGTGCTCGGATAAAAAGAATATAAGTGGCCGTCAACACTGGACGATGGTATGGCATAGGTCTGGCCATTCCGCCTTGTCTTACTAAAATTAATCCCAATGTGTTCCATGGGTATATCCATCAGACCGCATCTACCTTTAAAGAAGCTGATAATTTTATTTCTTGCCCGCCTCTCCTCTAAAGGCATCCAGCCAAGTTTTTGCATATTAATCTTGGTGTTACCTTCCTCAAATTTATAGTTGTTTGTCACGAATCTGGCTGCTCTTTTCTGTATCTTTTCTAGATAATCTATGTGGGTTCTACAATGGGGGTCCCAGATGCTACATCCATATTCGAGTATTGGTCTAACAAGGGTCTTATAACATTTATCTTTAACATCCATGGGACAGTCTGAGATATTTCTCCTTAAAAAAGCTATTACTCCATTTGCCTTACGACTAATTGTGCTATACTGTTGTTTCCATCTAAGTTTCCTATCAATAACTATGCCCCCTTCCCTCGTCTTCGCCCCTGCTACAGGGAATTAATTCTCTATTATCAAGACAGCCAAATTAGATAAATCGTACAAAATCTTCAGGACAAAAAAATTGCTTCACTCAATTTCGGGCGCCTCAGAGCTGACGTCCAATGGACGGTGATGTCAATTCTCACTCTATAAAGATGCAAATTGGTGCCTGTCATTGCGTCCGGCTGTCTGTCTGTATTGTTTCCATCAACAGAGATGAGAAACTGGGAAAAGCATTGCATGCCTTTTGATGCACAGACAGCTCCCTTTAACAGTTCAGACACTTTGCATGCAACACTGCCCTTGAAAATCGGGGTAGAGCGGAGCTTGCATGTGGTGAGGGATCCTTTCCCTGAAACAAAATGACGGAAACTATCATTAACGCATTGCTAATATCAATAATGTTATCGTCATATTCCCATTAACATTATTTGTATCATCAATTTTGGATCTCGTATTTCGTGTCCAGTCTGAAGTAAATCAACTGTTGAACATCCGCATTCAGTTTTTTTTTTTTTTTTGTCGTATAATCCGTCACCAGCGTATACCAGGAAAGCTAAGCAAAAGAACAGCTAAAGAAAGCTTACTTAGGAACAGTGCGAAGAGTTCATAGCTTGAGTTAAGTTTCATAAGCGGCAGGTTTTTACACTGTTCGGGCATTAGACAATTTGAAATGCAAACGTTCTGTCTGGTATTCCTGCTAAAAAACTGTTTTCAAGGCCAAAACCTTGACCTAATTGTCTGGAGATTTCGCAATCATGGAATTCAGGGAGATTAAGTGTGCCGTCCAGGGAGTGGGAAGAGACACGCCCCCATCCGCGGCGGCAGCCACAATTTATGTTTAAATTTGTCCTGAAACTGAAATCGATCTTTTGACATTTAATAACCAAAATTATGCGCGTTGGAATCTGGGATGGTGGAGTAGGACACTTACTTCTATCTGTGTGGTGTCAGTTTGGGTTTGTTGTTGTTGCTGTTTGTTTGTTTGTTTGTCTTCTAGCCGTGTCAAGAATCTTGAATCTGAAAAGAGAGACTTGTCAAAGGATAACTCACCGACTTCATCTATCAATGCAGATCTTGAGTTAATATACCTGCTATATGAATGGGCCCAGTTGGGCTTTAGAGGGCTTTACTGGGATAAACATGCACACTAAATAATTATCTATTATCTGGCTGTAGAAAAAAAGAATTGTTCAAACACTTAATAAAAAAAAAAAACGTAATAAAAATTCTTCCCGGGCCAGAACAATGCGCAAAAGCATACCTGGAGGTCGGGCTGACTGAGGAAGTCACACAAGAACGTTATCTGTCATAATGAAAAATAATTAAAGGAATTTAATGTATTTGCTTGGCCAAAATAGACCTGCCTCGGGCACCTTGAAAAATGACCACTGAATGGAATTAGACAAATTATTAAATGTAAATGTCAGATTTGAAAAAAAAGTTAATGTGTTTTTCAACAGGTTCAAATTTCCATTTTGGCTGAGATTACTTCAAAAATATGTTCCTTACAAAAAGGGGGAGGGGGCACTGCAACAAAACGTAGATGAACGGCCCTGATAAACTGAGCTTAAATGTAATAGATGTAATAATTAAGCTAGAGGGTGAACCTGTAAGAAGCTAAAACTTCGCGACTGCGCCATAAAAAATGATGAAACTTGGTGTACTGCATCAATTTTTGACGAAGAATTACGTGGACACATTCATTTTGAACAAAAATCAGTCTTTTCTGTTATTTATATCAACATTTTTTGAGCCGCAAGATAGAGACGCATTTTCATCCAATAGAATCAAAAAGCATGATGGGAAATTTCGTCCTTAACCTCTCCTTGCACACTGGCCGTCGAAAATCAAAATAATCACATCTAGTGTATCTAAGTTCTATTAGTCATTGCATTGAATCTAAATGCTGCAGATCTAGATATAGGTTGGGCCCCTTATACAGAATCTGCAAGATTTATCTTGCGCGGTTCTGCTAATAAATAATTATAATTACTAAAATCCACTTACTATCGTGCAATAGAGACTGCTATAAATGTCCTCATTCGCTGATATTCAGTATGTAATAAGCATGTCTTTAATTTTGAAATTGCTGGATATTTCATGGCAACTCCTCGAGAAATTTGGAGAAAATAGTAGAATGTTAATGTTGGGGGAATGTTCGCCTAACTAGCACTTCTAAACTTCTGGTACAACGGCTACACCAAGGATTAGAAGGCTGGTACAGTACAGAGGTTGATGAAAACAACCGGTCAAGTTAGGCGGCCGGATGTGAGAAAGGAGGGGTAGTGGTGATGGTGTGCAAAACCATGCTCTGACAGGAGGAAAAAACAACGACAAAAGTAACTTTGTCTAAATTGTGAATTAAATTAGAAATTAACTCTTAGCCACCAGCAAAACTTTGAAAACGTCCAACCCATCGTGTGTGTGTGTGTGTGTGTGTGTGTGCGTGGGGGGGGGGAGTGGGGAGGTGGTCTCTTTCAAAACTGACCAGCGCAAGAGTAGCTTTGTGGAGAGATCGAAGACTAGATGTGTCCAATACATGCAATTCTATGTTAAACAGCTCTGAAAACGGAACATAAATAGATAAAGTTTACCCACATAGACCGCGAAGGGCGCAAAATGGCCGTTGTCGTGCCGACCCGCCGTAAAACTCAAATTCAGACGCACGTTTGAGTCAAATCACAAGATCACAAACGTTCGTGACAAAATGTGAATATCTATTTAGAGTCTACTGTCAAGAAGTCGGATTGCCTGCCGGTATTGCTGGTTTCGGCTCTAGCTAATATGAGTTGTTTTTGCCTCTTCTGTAAATGTGCCCGACTCGCTAATCTAGTTGTCTTTTTTTAATTGGTTCTGAGGTTTAGGACTGAGATTAATCATCAGTGTCCCCTGAGAGATACTTTTGAGCTACAATTTCGAATTTTACATCATTTTCTTCCACTAGTTTTTTGTGAACTTCCAATCCATAAAGAACTCTGCGTGTCTTTATTGGAAACCTTTGACTTACATTTTTGTATGTCAGTGGGTGTGTGTGTGTTTAAAGAATAATAGGAATATATGATGAAGAAGCTACGTTTTCCCCTTTTTGGGGGTGACAGAGATGTGGGTTGAGACATTGTCAATGACCAATGGGCCAGGATGTAATTCATGCTCTTCGTAATAATGTTAATGATCTGTTGAAAATGTTGATGTCTCCAGCTAATTATTTGATTTAGAGGCTTGTTGTCCATGTTGAGGGGGAAAAGCTGTCTTCTCTTAGACAGAACTGCAATAAATTTCAGGTATTTGAAGGGCAGGAAACATCATTAACAAATGAGACGGAAGACATTCCACCCATTTAAATGCAAATTTGGTTCCATTTTCATCTTCCAAATGCAACATCTTCCCTTCTTCCTTCTCATGTCGTGTTTTATGTGTATGTGAATTAAATAAATTATGTTTTTCTATTTAAGTTTATATTTTTATTCTGCCAATCCTGTTCACTGCACTTGTCACCATAACCTGTCCTCAAACATTCCAATTATAACTGCTAAAATGATAACGAAACTTGAGAATGTTTCTTACCCATTTTTTTTTATGTCAATCATGACATAAAAGGAAGCCCACACAACGTTATTATTTTCGCGAGCAGCACGTCAAATGATTATAATAGATCTGCAGTTGGCTCGCGAGCGTCTGTGTGGCCGCGTCCAGCCATAAAAAACGAAACAAACCCGAGCACTCTCGTCATCATAACACTGACCCAGAACTGACAGGCCAAGACTTGCCGGCCCTTCTTCCGGACCAACAGTTTCCCTGGCAAGTTGACAATCAGTCAACGTTAGGACCAGATCAAACAGGAGAAAACAATCATGACGAAGCTTCGAAAGATTGGTTCCAAATCGTCCCTGAGGAGACAAGTGAAGTGGTTCTTTGTTTTTGGTCTCCATCTTGCAGGGGAATAACCCGCTGCCGTATTAAGCGATGAAATAAAAAATGATTCAGATACGTTGCTTCCACACCAACAGCAATTTGGTCAGGGTGGCGCTTATTCGGGTCAGGACCTCTCTGATGACCAGTTGGCATCTAACACCCACTCTTTTGTCCTCACCACGAATGTCATTTGATTCTGGAAAAGAGGGCAAACAACACAGTCTCTCAGCCAGAAACCACGCAAACACTTGGATATTAATAGGATTTTTGAGACATCTCAAGACAAAGAATATATCAATTTCCATAAATATGATGGATATCTCCGTGTCCTTCCTCTGTCTGCCAACCCGAAATTAAAAAAAAATAAATAAATAAAACATTCAGATACAGAAAACATGTCAATGTCCTTGAGTCTTACGAAAGATCATAGTAATTAGAGGTCAGGAAATTCTTGAAATATTGCAAGCCAAAAAGTGACATTAGTCATGTTCGCAAATTTTGTCTGGAAGGATGCAAAATTTCATAGCTGCCATAGATTAATCTTCTGAGAAGTTCAATGTGGAACAGAATTTCGTTCTTGTCGCATAAGTCTGGAGACATCGCAGAGGGATTTTCTCATTAATAATAAAATATTTCCGTTTTATATTGGATGTTTTGCATTTCGCACGGTACAAAGACTCCAGGATATATGAAAATGCCCACAGATAAATTGCTGTGGTGTCAGTGGTCATGGTTGTGCATTGGAATACAGCAAGAAACAGTTAATATAAGGCGAGTAGCCAGAACTGCAAAGCGATTTTTGACATGGGTGGAGGGGAGGGGGGGCATTTCAATTTCTGATTCCCAGCATCTAAGACAGTAAAGCAAGAAACAGGAAAGAAATTTGGTGCGCATTGCCTTCCCATGGTGAAAATGAACTGTTCTGTCTGTCCCAGATACAAGGGTACGAAATAACGACACTAGAATGCAAGAGAAATAATATGACTGTTCAGACTGTAGTGCAAGTCTTGAACGATTTTGATCAGGCAAGAAGGGGACACCCTCCTCCTACAGACCCCCCCCCCCTCCATCTCCTTTCCCCTACCGCGGGTTTACTCTATTTTTGAAAACGTATCGTGACGTGACCTTCGTGAACAGTGCACATTAGTGGCGGAAATGTTAACCTTGACCTGGGCGCTGCTGGAGACAGGGAATCAACCAGAATTAGCTTTGCTGGCGGTTCACACATTATTTGACTGTCTTGAGACAATAATTTTGAACCTTTTCCCCCCCCAGCAACTCATTTTCCGCAGTTATTATGATGAAAACCGAAGGGATTTTTGGATCTCATACAAGGTTAGAGTGCTGAGGATGAGTCTTGGGAAACCTTTGTGCGTGTGTTTTTGGCCCGGTGAACTCAAGTGAAGAACACAAAAACAACCGCACGATTTTGATGGTTCTTTTTTTTTTAAAGCAGATAAATAAATAGACGAGGCAGAAAATGTCCTGTATGATGAGATTAAACATAGAGATGCAGAAGTACAATACAATCTTCCATGAAAAAACTCGTCCTGGCCAGACGATGGGTTACGTCTTCCGTATAATTATGTTTTCTCTGACAGGAATGACAGAATGAATGCATTAACCTTTACGCGCCGCGCTGGAGTTGTTCGTTCGTTCTATGTAAACACAGAGCAGAAGGCTTCAGCATTCTCGGCATAAGTGAGATTTGTGGCACTTTTAGATATCATAACTTTCGATAAACTTCAAAGTGTAACATTTTTTTTTCTTTCACGTCTTGGAGCAACGAAACCAGCACACAAAAATGTCCTCTAGGTAAACTAGTGAGGAGATACACTTCCAGCTACATTGTTTGTCCGTACAAAGAGAACATGGTGGGGGGTGAGAGACAGTTGATCCTTGCAATGCGTAAAGATTCAAAGAAATTAAACTATTAATAGAATTCCCTTGCAGACATAAATTACCCCCTTTCCACCTCGCCCCCCCCCCCCCCGAAAGTAATAATGATAAAAAAATAATAAAATCGCGGGACTGCATGCATCAAAGAATTAAGATTGTCCTGAAATGATGAGTCAGACATTACTGAGTTAATTTTTGTTGTTGTTGTCAAACCTACTTTTAAGGAAGGCTCTTACAAAAACAGAGTTATTGTTGGATGCACTACAATACACGCGTGTCTGTGGATACAAACTCTGATCTTTCAGACTCGGCCACTCGAATCTAAGTCTTTCCTCCTACGGCAAACGCTTCATGCATAATCACATTGTCATTTGCGTGGACTGACAAACTTTAAGTACCATTAACCTGGGTTCAGTAGCTGGTAGTTTATGTCTTCGAAATGTTCAAATCCAGTCAGTGTGACCATTGGCCGCCTTAGCCCAAATCACGTCGGCATGTGAACGTTTTCTGTGCTGTGTCTAATTCTGAAAACATTTCTGTTTTGTTCCCATTTCCCCCTTTCTTTTTCCATTGCCGTTATGTTCCTTTGATCAATATCGATGTCTCCTCCCACACCTCTGTCACCCCAAAATAATGGGGCAACTCTGTAAGTGTCATAAATGTCTCCATATAACCTCCGCCCCCCCCCCCCACCCCTACCCCGGCACCCAATTTACCGATGTATTTTTCTCTGTACATTATATTATTATGGCAGTAAAATTAAAAAAGCAACAACAAGAACAATGAACAAAATACGCTGGACTTTTTCGATGAGACATACGGATAGATGAAACTGTAAGTCAAAGGTCACACACAGGAACAATGGTCCTAATTTCGGTTATCTGGCCAGAGATTCACAAAAAACGAGTGGAACGATAATGCTACAAGATACGAGACTGTGGCGCAAAAGCGACCCCTACGGGGCCAGTGGTCATTACCAAAGCCCTAAACACCTCTACTCTTCAAAAACACGCGATTTCCCGTGTCTTTAAAAACACACAAAACAACAAAATGTAGTGCTCCAGAGTAAGGGTAGCCACACAAAGGCCACCGAATTCTGTCACCGAGCCACTAGACACTTTAGGTGAGAAGAATTGCACTATATAAACGGACCGAATTTGGGTAGGCTCTATGTGCAGTTGTTGAAATTATATAGTGCAATTCTTCTCACCTAAAGCGCCTAGTGGTTCGGTGACCGAATTCGGTGGCCTTTGTGTGGCTACCCTAAAGTAATCGAGACTAGGCTACCAAATTCTCTTTCTTTCCACGCCATATGCAGCAAGATGAAATCTTTTGAAAAGGAAAAGGGACAATGCATCGCGTCTACTGCAGGCTTATAATGTTGATGGCAGCTGTTGGAAGCGTCTGTTTCTGACCTACCATTCCCTTATAGTCTGTCCAGCGTCTTGCTGTTTCCTAGCACAATATAATTGTTATTGGGTCGACGTGCGCTCTCTGAACTGCGACTCAAGCCTCTACTGCAGAGCTTTCACTGGTTACCACTTGTCAAACAAATAATGTACACGCTAATTACTCTACGTCATGAATGTGTGAAGATGCCCCAACTTATTGAATCGATTTTCTGACTTTCTGAGTTTGTGTCTTAGTGTGTGTGTGAGAGAGAGAGAGAGAGAGAGAGAGAGAGAGAGAGAGAGAGAGAGAGAGAGAGAGAGAGAGAGAGAGAGAGAGAGACTGTTTTACAGCAAAGACCAGTCGGTTTATTTCCCTTGCGTCGCCTGAAATTGGTCCTATTTCTAAGACAAGTTGGCTATCCCCCCCCCCTCCCCCCCCCCAAACCCCACCCCAAACAGATTTTTAAAAAAAACAACAACGTTTTGAGAAAACTGAAGTTGGCGATTTTTTGGGCAAATGGCTGGATCTCATTTCGTTTCTGATACACCCAGAGGTTTCTAACTATGGATTGGAAAGAACATTTCTCTGTCGTTTGACTTGTAGGCTGAAATCCCAAATTTCGCAAACTGCCGGATAGCCTACTTGTCTTTCAAACCTCTTTGTCAGTGACAATGACTGTATGAAAGTCATTAAATCAAGAATCCACAAATTGTATTATGTAATTAGCAAGCCATTGAAATGTCAATCAACTGATAATAATAAAATTTCTCTCAAAGAGCTAAAAAAAAAAATACGGTCAGAAACACGCTCGTGCATACACACACACACACACACACACACACATTTACTTATGCCCACACTCGTTGTCATCATTACAGCTTCAAATTCTACAGTGACCCTCCCCCCCCCACTCCAAAAAAGCCCCCCTCCCCCGCA
>OZ007579.1:4078882-4133882 GCA_963931925.1 Onchidella celtica | reverse complement strand
ATTTTGAAATTTAACAAATAATTTTAACACAATTCAGGGAAGAAAATCTTAACCTCTTGTGAGCGGGTTCTGGAGTTCCCTTAGGGTTAACAGCTGCTGGTTTAAGTCTTCACATGAGGACGATCATGATGTAGAAAATAATTTCACCGGGTTGGGGGGGGGGGGGGATAAATATAGAGTGAGAATTCCTGATCCAACACGTCATTAGCATTTTTGTGAAGGGAGTGAAAAGGAAACATTCGGATATTTCCTTACCAGGCATTGTTCACATGTACCTAAAATCCTAAGCTCCTACATAGTCCATGCCCATTGCCTAACTAAGTATAGACACCACGTCACACACAGCAATCACCTCACTGTAGAAGTTCTTTACCCTTTCCTCTATTGGCCAGAACTGCCCCTTTCAGGACTAAAAACAGCCCAACAGAGGGCTGCATGAGAAGAGGATGAAGGGAAGAAAACAAGACAAAACAAGAGCAAATCAGGAGAAAACACCAGGAGAAAGAACTGTAAAAACAACGCAAGATACAGCGAGTTGAATTGCAAACGCCTGGGCTAGAGAGTCCACAAAAAGAGAGATAATTCTACATCAGGTGCATGCAGAGAGAGCAAGAGCTGGTGATCCTTAAATCTAATATATTAACATGGCTGTGCACTGCTGGGAATAGAGAGTTGGGCGTGGCACTGAGGCACAGTAGTCTCTTGGGTGAGCATGAACAGAGTTTGATCGGCCAAATACTGTGATGGTGACGTCACTGTCAGCCGGCAGGTACAGAGATGACCAATACCATATATTTACTCTACCGACACAGTTCCAGTTAATCATGGATTACGACAGAAAGAGTTCACATTTTCTTTCTGTCAGATTCTACGTGTTAATGAATGTTGAACATCAAAGAAATTACGTAGTTCTTGTCTGTGGAATCTTGAGAGCTGTCGAGGGCTGAGCTAAAGACGTGAGACACCATCAAGATTGAACGACAAATTAATGACGACTTATTGCCATGTTCTTTACTTTTTAACAGCTAGCCGTGGACACACTCTGCCTTGCTTTGTTTAAATGCAGGGTGAAGGGCTATTAATTGATCTGTGACCACAAAATGTTGAATAACCATAGTTCTATACGGAAGTGGATCGGAGACATTTGTCAGCTGAACAGAAAAGAAAAGCATCGTACATCACGAAATTTACCGCGAAAACTTGTCGTCGCTGAGCTGACGCGATTTATTTATTCGACCAATATGAGACTCAAGCTGTGTTGGGAGGGGGGGGGGGGGAGGGGAGGATTGGTATTTTTAGCTATAAAGTGTCTAAACAAGAAGTAAGATTCCATATTTCTAATAGAATTTGAGTATCTTCCAGATGAACCTCTCAAAGACAGAAATTAGAATTGAACGCATCCTCTAGTGAATTAAACAGCCATTTTAATAACAGTGTCCACAATGAAATAGTCATTGGCTGGTACAAGAATGGCGTAAGGCAGGCCTGGGCAAGCTTTCATAACTCTAGTAAAGACCTGAAAATAGGAGACTGCAGCGGGCCGGACACACGGCCGAAATGTCTATGGCGGGTTGTAGGTTGCCAATATCTATCGTATTTATACCATTTTGTGTAAAATTTTTATCTTTTTGCCGTTCAGGAAACACGGGAAAATTGCTGTTCTTTTTGTTGTGCCATAATTCTGCATTGACAACGCTATCTCTGATATTTCACTGTTTTCTGCAACTATTAGTCATGGTGCCAGTGACCAGTTTCATTAAAACTGCCTATTTTCTCAGAGTCTTAATTAATGGGGTTGCTAGAACAGGTTGTTCTTTGCAGCGAATACGGCACATCACAGCATTAGGGGTGCCATGTCGAGTATATAGTAGTCGAGTATGTTTTGTGGGCCAATGATCCAGAATGTTAAAATAACTTCATCTCTGTTCCATCCATCCATCCATCCATCCATCCATACATCCATACATCCATCCATCCATCCATCCATCCATCCATCCATCCATCCATCCACCCATTCATCCATCCATCCATCCATCCATCCATCCATCCATCCATCCACCCACCCATCCATCCATCCATCCACCCATCCATCCATCCATCCATCCACCCACCACCCATCCATCCATCCACGCACCCACCCACTCACCCATCCATCCATCCATCCATCCATACATCCACCCATATATCCATCCATCCACTAAACCCTCCCACCAATCCATCCATTTATCCATCTACCTAACTCTCCCTGAACCAATTAAAGAACTTTTAGTCTCTCCGTGCGTCATTATCAGAATAAATCGGCAACGGTTACCCGGTATCTGCCAGTAGAGAGGATGACTAAGTGTTCCCATGACGTCCCTGGCCGCAGATAACAGGATTATCTGACCGCTGGCCCAGCACAGGAGTTTTATTGTTTTCTCTCAAGGCAAATGACAATCAGGTGACTTCAGAAGTCATGCTGACCTCAAAAGTGGCCCGCCTGATCTAAAAGACTTCACCAAGTGGACATCGAGTGTCTCCCCCCCCCCCCCCCCCCCCGCCAGACACATGACCTAATCCCATTCCAGTCAGACAGTGTTCATAGCAGGATTTTCTGAAATGTAAATTTCCATACTATGAAAGTTTGGGCAAAAGATAGCAAAAAGAACACTTAGTATTTTTGTATTTTGTAGTTTGTATTATACTTCTTTAATCCCATTTGGGAAATTTGCCTCAGTGTCATTGCAGTCCAGTTACAACTGGAGCAGACACGTCGTCGCCACAGTGCAGCCCCGATATGTAGCAACGCCTGACGTAAGAAATAATGTCTTATATCTTTTAGAAGATTTTCAAACCTTTGGTGCTACCCCACAACTTCTCTGTGTGTGTGTGTGTGTGTGTGTGTGTGTGTGTTTGTGTGTGTTTTATATTAGTTTGTAAATTTATTGAAATGGCAGATATTTATAATCCTCTACCTATGGATTTTACGTTTTTGCTGTTTCAATGTGATGATCTTCTATCTATCAATGTGATCATTACTGGTACATCTTGTCGCACAAAGAGTATTGGATAAGATAAGATAGAGAAAAATCACTGTATTATTCCATGAGGGAAATTCTCTTCCACAGAACATTTAACAGCACACACATGGGACCCACATCTTGCGTATCACTATATAAATATATAAATTCAATAACTCAATAGCAGGCATACATGAAGTGACATGGTAAAGAACCTTAATGAAATGTGACACACATCTAGTTAAAATGTCCTGTTGAGGCGAATTGTGGACGGCAAAAACGATCTTCTGTATCTTTCCCTATTTGCTTTCATGTGTATTATCCTGTTGTTCTTGGACGGTCTAGAAATTTGATGATGGCTGTCATTTAAGATGGATATGAAAAATTCTTCACACACCGACTTTGAATACAGATGGTTAAAACTGTAATACGGTTATCTCCCCGTCCCTGTTTTATCCAGCAATGTTCACTGTACTGACTAAAATATACCAGGTCTCCTTTACCGCAGATGTATATAAGACAACAATTGTCTTCTAGGCGATAGTCTTAGCTTGTTGTTCCGTTCTGGATATTTTCCGTTCCTCATAAATTGATGTTAAATAAAGCCCGCTACATGACTGTCCGTCTCTGTCTGTCTGTTTGTCTACTTGTCTTTCTGTCTGTCTCAATCTCTTTCTTTCTGGCTCTCTCTCTCCCTCTCTCTGTCTCTCTTTCTCTTGCTCTCTCTCTCCTTCTGTCTCTTTCTCTTTCTCCTTCTATCTCCATTTCTCTCAAGCTCTGCCTTTCCGTCGCTCCCTTTCTTTCTCTCTCTCTCTCTCTCCCTCTCTCTTCTCATCGAACCAAGACATTAATCACCTCCATAGACTACAAATATTCATGTAGACCAAGTGTTCATTGTCTCCTTGACAAATAAATAATTCATTACTGTGGTTTCTGACACATTCGATTCAACATTTCCACACACAGAGAAAGATACAGTAGATGGTTTTTAGCCACCGCAATTCGCCTCAACAAGACACTTTAGCTAGATGTGTGCGGTATTTCACTAAAACTCTTTACCATGCGACTGCAGGTCTTACTTGACTTAAACCCTTGAACCCCTCGTGGGGCAGAGGTCATCTACCAAGGTCCTCCACCTTGCTCTGTCCAGGGCTGCGGCTTCAATCTGGCCCCCACGAGAGTCCCAGCATTTTTGCTTCACTTGTAGTTGATCTTTGCCATGTTGTCTTGGGACGCCCGCGGTTTCGTTTACATTGGGGGTTCCATTTGAGGGCCTGGCGAACAATGCTGCCTTGGGGTTTCCGGAGTGTATGTCCAAGCCACCCCCACTTTCTCCGTTTGATTTGCGTTTCCACTGGGTCTTGCCCTGACCGTTCCCACAGCCATGCGACCGCATGTATACCTTCTTTTGAGCTTGACTTATGATATAATTATGTTTATGTAATGATACGTACGCTGTGTGTGCCACATTTGCACTCTTTTTAACGCTCTGTGAAAAAGAATTTCTCTCAATTGGTAGTAAAGTGGTTCTTATCTGATCTTACCTTATCATTATTATTATCTTATGGACTGCACAAAAAAATGAAGGAATATTTCTTTAAAGTTTAAAAGCAACTGTCACAAATATCAAAGTACACCCAAATATCTCTATGGCCTTTCCTCAGTGACGCTGAGATAATCTATGGAAATGTTTCATTGAATAATAATTATCCGGTTTACTTGTCTGCGCAAGTCACCTCCATCGTTGGATCGTAGGAAAACAAGTTTATGAAGATGTCTGTATTATTATTTTCGTTTCCGTTGTATTCCTAGGCTAAATCCATTCTCCCTATCTTTATCAGATTAACCCGAGGCAATTTAGGCAGACTCGTTAATCATTCCAGAGATTTTTGTTTCTTCATGTAATGTTGGCTGCAATGTGTAACATTAGAGATATTTGGGGCACAATGTCCCTATTTCTGTGTCTCTATTAACATGGCCAAGAATGTAAAAGGGATTAATTGTGGCGCTAAACTGAAGCTGGTACAAAATTCCTCATTCGACTTTGATTGGGGACAAGGTGGTCTAAAGTCAAGGTGCTCGCCTCTCATGCCAAAGGTCCCGGGTTCAAAACCCGGCCGGTGCAGGCATGTTGGAAGTTTGGGATTTTTTTCATATTTTCGTGTCCCTGATCCTATTGAGGGGTAGGATCGAGTACCTAGTCTTCTCGGATAAGGACGAAAAAGTTCGGAGGGCCCGTGTGCACGTTGCGCACGTTAAACATTCCCTCCCCCTCCCTCCCTCATCCCCCCCCCCAAATAAAAAAAAAAAAGAACCGCCGACCGGCGCTGCACTGTGGCGACGACGTGCCTGCTCCAGTTGTAACTGGGCTGCAATGGCACCAAGGCAAATTTCCCAAATGGGATTAAAGAGTTATACAAATACAAATACAAATACAAATACAAATTATGGGATTGTGGTTTGGTTTGGTTTGGTTTGGTTTGGTTTGGTTTGGTTTGGTTTGGTTTGGTTTGGTTTGGTTTGGTTTGATTTGGTTTGGTTTGGTTTGGTTTGGTTTGGTTTGGTTTGGTTTGGTTTGGTTTGGTTTGGTTTGGTTTGGTTTGGTTTGGTTTGATTTGGTTTGGTTTGGTTTGGTTCGGTTTGGTTTGGTTTGGTCTGATGACAAGACCCAGAATCCTAGCACGCCGGGCATCCCTATTAGTGCCGTCTCCATTCTCCAAATCCATTAGAGGCTTTTTCGAATTTCTGGTCCCACTGGCCAGTTGGTTCCACATTTGTCGGGTTCGTCCAGCCTTGTCGCACCTCCTTCCCTCAACTAGTCTGTATCCCGCTTCAATCATTCTAGCACGAGTAGATGAAACGCACGACTAGAAGGCATGACATTTATCAACGAAAAACGGACCCATTATGAACAGGTGCAATTTTTCCCATGCAGTTGATCGCCCTGCCATTTGACGCCAGTTTAAGTTTATTGTTCTAGATATAGAAAGAAAAGACTTCCGAATGCACATTATACCATAACTCAGCGTTTCCCAATCTTTTTTTATATCCCGCACCCCTATTCTCACAGCTCCAACAAAAGTAATATCTGGTTTGAAGATAGCATGTACAGTGTAATTTTAAAATTTCCAATTAAAAAGTTTTCGCACACCCCGAAATAGCGTCTCGTATCCATAGGGGAAACTTCTGCCCTAACTGAAAGAAGAATCAAAATATTTTCCATATTATAATACTGCTTTCGCTATCTGCCTTTTCACTCTTCATTGGGTCACAGAAGACACATTAATAATAATAAATAAATGATAATTTTTTTTGGAGTTCGACGGTATGGTCATTAATACGTATCTCTAGCAACATGCACCGGCATTGATGTATGGCATTAATATTAAAGGTAATAGAAATTACGTCTTCCAGAATATGTTGCCCTCTCCCCCTTCGTCAGTAACAACAACAAAAACTACAACAAAAACAACATGACTGTGACTCTTAGTTCATTTATGAACATCTTTATTTTATTATTTTCACTCTCTTTTTTGCCAGGCTTTTTTTTTCTTAAAATAAGTTTAGTTTAACACAGATAAAGGACGGGTCACAACAGTTTGTGAAAGTTGAAGCAGATGAGAAATAGATACATTTTACAAAACCCCACGAAATTTAATGTCATACGAAAACCAGAGTGCTAACGAATTAAAAATGGGCTCAAACTGTCTGTCTATTGGATCGTCTTCAGGTACAAAAGGCAATGTCCTACGTGAAAAAAATATATAATTCACCCTCCCCCCCCCCCCCCACTCTCCATAAACCAAACTGATTACTCCGACATGTTTCTACAACTGCAGTTCAACAATACCAAGGCTCGTGATTTTGGTTGTGACAAAAGCAAGGGCGACAACTTGTTTGATCGCATTTCCGTTTCTGTTGAGATCCCCTGGAGTCTGGCTCTCATACCAGTTTCCTTTTGTTCTCCATGTAAACCTCTTATTTCGTGACACTTACAATTTGCCAACATCACCATCAGAAGCACCATCATTATCAACAACAACAACAACAAAGTCCAGCTATTTCATGAGCTTCGTTTAGACATACACTCGCTCGGTCCTCAGTCATTGTACACGTGGAGTAACCAAATCTGATGAACTACCAGTTGGAAGATTCCAATTACTTTGTTAATTTTTCCCGGGGCAGCAGCCTTGTTTAGCCTGTTTTTCTCGGCTTCAAACTCTTACCTTTAACAAGCTCAAAGTGCATACGGACCATCTGAGGGTTTTTTTCGTCCTTATCCGGGAAGACTAGGTGCTCGAGTATGCCTACCTTAGGATGAGGGACAGGAAATTGTCCCAAGTGTCCAACATGTCTGCACCGACTGGGAGCTGAACGAGGGACTACTGTGATCTCAAGATCTGGCATTGAAAACTCAGATGCCAAATTTACAAGATCCCCATTATATTAAAATATGATGTAGCCAATAACCAATGTTTCGTGGACACATAAAACTACTCTGTCATAAAGATCCCATCCGTTCTTTCAGCCATTCTATTTAATTAGTTTTAACGGCAGGCAGATGATTGGCCAGGTTCATATAACATGTACGTTTCATGTTTTGTTTTTTTTTACATTTGCGATTTAGTTACTGATTTTAATGTAACGAATTCTCCCTAGACTCACGCGGACATGGGAACACAGCACGCCTGGCTGTTTTTGCACTTGTAGAGATAACGGTGTGATTTGGCCACGTTAGGAGAGCTCACGGCGTCCGTGGAAAACATAATACTTACATGATTTCCTAAGATAATGCAGGATGTCATGACGAGCTAGCAGGAAAACTTTCAGCGAGAGGAAGTCAGGAATTAGTCAGGTATATCATGCTAATCATTGTAGTAAAAGCCGTTGTCCTGACGGATAAGACACTGCTTTCTTCCAACATGGCAATTTCAGGGATTGGAGTACAACGGGTTCAGGGAGATGCATCCCATTTGGAGATCTGCCAGTCTAACTACTCCGCCACTTTACTTGATCGATCACAACCACGATGGTGTAGTGGCAGTGGAGGAATAATAAAAAGTTACAATATGGCCCATACAATGTTTGTAGCACAGCCCTATTTTGTCTACAAAGAAGAAGAAACTAGTTCGAAGAATTGTAAAATCTTATTATAAAAAAAAATAGTGGTGGGAGTAATTCATTGTGGTGCAATTTTGACCCCTGTTTTTGCTCGACGCTACGGCCTAAATGACAGTTTCAAAAGTTATTAAATTTATTTTTTTAAGTGTTAACTAATCCAGTCCAATCGCTTTTGTGTCGACCGATTGTGTTGATTCAAGTTTCAAATATTTTTAAATAAAAAGTTGGAAAAATGTGGAATACAATTATTTTTGTTTTGGCTCCCTGTACTAAGCCCATCGCACCGGAAAGTTATCAATAAGCGTTCAATTCCGTGCGCGCTATTTCCGTACCAAAAATGAATGCTCTGGTGCGCATGAAATCTGCAGCGAGACTGTAGAATACGGGAAGCTTTCTGGATCAGAGAGAGAGAGAGAGGGAGAGAGAGAGAGAGAGAGAGAGAGAGAGAGAGAGAGAGAGAGAGAGAGAGAGAAAGGGATAGAGCGGTGGATTCACAGGTTTATCCCAGGTAATCTGTGTACTTTATTTAGTAATTTAAAATATAAAAAAAAAGCCGTGTTCATGTAAAATTCCTTTTTTCTTCGTAAAAATCGCGGCCTGGATCTAGTTTTGTTGCTAACTTAAGGCCTGGCAAAAAAAAAAAATTCAAATACCCAACATTTTGCTGCGCTGCCAAAAGGATCCAACAATACCCAGCAACATCTATAATGCTCAGAATGTGAATTTCCTTAAATCTCTCTATCTTCACGACATGAGGGTCAATCTATAGCTTAATCTTTTAAGCTGCATTTTGAAGGCGGGAAAATCGCAGGACGAAATAATTAAAGGGAATTTGTAATCTGAAAAATAATCATCATTCAAAGATGAGTTTTAAAATATTTCCTTGAAATTGCTGCGGACTGAAAAACTGATGCCTTTCGGCGCTTCAGGTTTGACATGTGTGGGATATTTTAATTAGGATCTGTCCTGTCAGCAGAATTCTGGAGGGCAGGAATGGAAGTAAAAATATTTGAAATTTTAAGATTTGTAATAATTCTAAACAATGATTACTCCCTGCACAAGTTTAAAACTCTGATTACTCCATTTAAATCTTTGAAATAATGATCACTCCTCGTAAAAATATTTGGACACCGCGTCTTCCTGGCTACAAGCGATGACGAATTCTTGTGAAACGTTCTGGCAACATGAAGAGACCAAGCTCAGATTGCCGCTGGGTCGAAAAGATAAACGTGACGCTTTCTTGCTGTAGATGTTTCTGACATAATCTGTTCCTTATAAATAGCCTGCAAGTAGGCCCCATAACTCGCGGAAAACACAGACATGGTTTTTAAAGTTGACTTTCCATCATCAGTGTATAAACTGATTGGCAGAACAGAATTCACTGCCATATTTTTTAATTCCACGCAAAGACAATGCGTCTTTTTTTTTCCCTGTTCAAAATGTCGGATCGCGAATGCTCTCTTTTATCCACCTCGATTCAATTCAGTTATGGCTCAAAATCAAGGAAAATATTGATAATCTAGCGAACTTCAAGACCTGTCAAAATAGACCGACATACATCTTTACCTCATTGTCTACCCAATAATATGACTATGATATTTTGTAGAATTTAAGGCTCAGCGGTTAAAACATGGTTCATGATTACATTGGAGGCTTTTATTTTCTTTATGATACGATGTGTGAATAGCCAGTCTAAACCACATGACGCACTGACAAATGCATGGAAAGAACTCTTGGCTCCAGCAGTTTTCCAGTGATGTAGAAACGATGGGTGTTGAATACGCCATGTAAAAACTGCAAGACGCCACCCCACTGAAGAATGTGTATTTTCTAAAAATTTGCGAGAATTTTCGATGTTACTGATGGAAAACCTAAACACGGGCTTGAAGATAAGAAAATATGGCCACAAAACAAACAAACAAACACACCAACCTCAAAGACACTGAAACACTGACTGGTTAGCTCTTATATACAGTATTCGTGTGCACTTAGACTATTTGACTGTATTCTCTGACATAAACCCAAACAAAAATAAATGAACCAACAAAAAAACGACCACAGAAAAATTATACCAGGACTGAAGTGTAGGGTGGAACGGTCAGAAAAGAATGTACTATATACTCAGTAGGATAGTTAAGACGTTTCTCAGCAAGTCACCAGGAAAATGGTGAACAATTTGATCGTTTTGCTGTATATAAAAAAGATCACTGTATCATCATTGGAAATCTACCTATTAACCATCACAGTGAAACTGCCAGTTGTTGGCAGTAACGAGATATAATAGTTCTTTCTTGTCCGGTGAAGCCCTTGGTGGACACGCCGAAGTTCAATTTTCAACCCAGACGTAAACGATAGCTGGTTTTTAATGACGAAGCTGAAGGCCGAGATCAACGCCTTTTCCTTTAGATAGATATGGCCTTTCGATGTTTTCTATCTGTCCTGGTATGTTCATAAAGGTACATGTCACGAGGTCATTTTCGGATGTCTGGGCTTTTATCGATAATATGCCCAGGTACGTGTTCATACAGGATCTCATTTCTAAAAAGGTGGGTCTTAACCTCCGCTGGGACTTTATTGTGGTAACAAAATATCTTATTTCCCCTGAATATCTTTGATGTTGATGAGTAGAAAATGCTGCCCACTGATCACAGTGAAAATATGGCAAAAAGAAACGAAGTTTTATGTAGCAAAGCCTCCAGTAAGTAACAATACCCAAACGATACAATGAAACGCAAAGGAAAAAAGAAGAAGACAGAAAATGGCCGAGATTTCGGCTACTGGTCTCCATCAAGGAAACAAGAAAAGAAAAAGAAAAGAAGACAGAAAATGGCCGAGATTTCGGCTACTGGTCTCCATCAAGGAAACAAGAAAAGAAAAAGAAAAGAAGACAGAAAATGGCCGAGATTTCGGCTACTGGTCTCCATCAAGAAAACAAGAAAAGAAAAAGAAAAGAAGACAGAAAATGGCCGAGATTTCGGCTACTGGTCTCCATCAAGGAAACAAGAAAAGAAAAAGAAAAGAAGACAGAAAATGGCCGAGATTTCGGCTACTGGTCTCCATCAAGGAAACAAGAAAAGAAAAAGAAAAGAAGACAGAAAATGGCCGAGATTTCGGCTACTGGTCTCCATCAAGGAAACAAGAAAAGAAAAAGAAAAGAAGACAGAAAATGGCCGAGATTTCGGCTACTGGTCTCCATCAAGGAAACAAGAAAAGAAAAAGAAAAGAAGACAGAAAATGGCCGAGATTTCGGCTACTGGTCTCCATCAAGGAAACAAGAAAAGAAAAAGAAAAGAAGACAGAAAATGGCCGAGATTTCGGCTACTGGTCTCCATCAAGGAAACAAGAAAAGAAAAAGAAAAGAAGACAGAAAATGGCCGAGATTTCGGCTACTGGTCTCCATCAAGGAAACAAGAAAAGAAAAAGAAAAGAAGACAGAAAATGGCCGAGATTTCGGCTACTGGTCTCCATCAAGGAAACAAGAAAAGAAAAAGAAAAGAAGACAGAAAATGGCCGAGATTTCGGCTACTGGTCTCCATCAAGGAAACAAGAAAAGAAAAAGAAAAGAAGACAGAAAATGGCCGAGATTTCGGCTACTGGTCTCCATCAAGGAAACAAGAAAAGAAAAAGAAAAGAAGACAGAAAATGGCCGAGATTTCGGCTACTGGTCTCCATCAAGGAAACAAGAAAAGAAAAAGAAAAGAAGACAGAAAATGGCCGAGATTTCGGCTACTGGTCTCCATCAAGGAAACAAGAAAAGAAAAAGAAAAGAAGACAGAAAATGGCCGAGATTTCGGCTACTGGTCTCCATCAAGGAAACAAGAAAAGAAAAAGAAAAGAAGACAGAAAATGGCCGAGATTTCGGCTACTGGTCTCCATCAAGGAAACAAGAAAAGAAAAAGAAAAGAAGACAGAAAATGGCCGAGATTTCGGCTACTGGTCTCCATCAAGGAAACAAGAAAAGAAAAAGAAAAGAAGACAGAAAATGGCCGAGATTTCGGCTACTGGTCTCCATCAAGGAAACAAGAAAAGAAAAAGAAAAGAAGACAGAAAATGGCCGAGATTTCGGCTACTGGTCTCCATCAAGGAAACAAGAAAAGAAAAAGAAAAGAAGACAGAAAATGGCCGAGATTTCGGCTACTGGTCTCCATCAAGGAAACAAGAAAAGAAAAAGAAAAGAAGACAGAAAATGGCCGAGATTTCGGCTACTGGTCTCCATCAAGGAAACAAGAAAAGAAAAAAAAAAGAAGACAGAAAATGGCCGAGATTTCGGCTACTGGTCTCCATCAAGGAAACAAGAAAAGAAAAAGAAAAGAAGACAGAAAATGGCCGAGATTTCGGCTACTGGTCTCCATCAAGGAAACAAGAAAAGAAAAAGAAAAGAACAGAAGCCAGAAATGGCAAAATTGAACAGGTAAAAAAAAAAAATTGAACAACAACAAAAAAAAATAGAATATGAAATGTATCGTTGGGGCATTATTTCTCACGCGAGGCCTTGCTACATACAACCTTATCTTTTTGCCAGCTTTTGACTTTGCTTTAAGCCATGCTTGGACCCCACCGTTTCTCTGTGGTTTTTATCATATTTCGTCACTGATCACGTGATGTTCTGCAGGCGGGAAAAATCGGTCAGTTCCTGTCGTGAACAGGGAAACTGTCAGATTCTCTGGTAGAAGCTCATCTGTGGTTCATTTTCATCCCGGATGTGTAACCTAAACTTTAGTGCAATGTTGTTTCATGAGGGTGTGGGGATGGCTGTGGCTTTTGTTTGGGTTATTTTATTTTCGGTGGGAGGTGAAATTAGAGGAATGAATATTAACATGAAAATCATGAAAATCAACATATTACATTATAACCCAACAATTTGTTTGTTCGTGGTATATTTAATATGCACTTCCCGGAAGACTATAGCCAGAGATGAAGTAGACCATCATGGCTCTACAATAAGAAAAAAAGAAACAAATCCAATCATTCTATCAAAATCACAAAGCCAGCATCGCCACCTGATAAATGGAAGACACATCAAAACTTAACTTGACATCATCAACATCCGACTTGCGGTTCAAGCCGTCCCGGGATGACGTTCTCTACATTTTTTCTAAAAGTACCAAAGTCTCTCCTTTTTTTTTTTTTTTTGTTGTGGTTGTTTTTTGTTAATGTAAAAAACAATGGCATTTAATTGCCAAGATTTGCACTGCTCTCAAAATGCTAAATTACTCAGTTCTCTGATCATTATAGTCCTGATTTGCCACGTACCCTCCCCCCTTCGTGAAATATGATGGTCGTAAAAAGGTCTTGTTAGTCTTGCACGGCAATTATCTTGTTTGTGTGGTGTGCCTAAATTTGATGCTAGTGGAAACTCTTTAACTAAAGTCGTGTTTCACGGGGAACGGCTCAGTTAGCATTAGTTACTGGCTACCACCCGGAACCTTACAATACACTTCTGTACCAAAGTTTGGGTGATGATGGTTATTAACGTGGTCAGCATCAGATCCTTACCAATCTGTTCATAGCACCTTTAGGAGGTAATTCTGCTACACAATCATTCAGTACTTCGTAACGTTTGGTGTTTGACATTCAAGTGAAAATTGACGTCATCTGAACCCTGACCTTCTCCCAACTCTATCTGATTTCACTTGTTTTGTTGTTTTTTTATTGGATGTGTTTTAAAAAATATGGATTTTTTTTTTTTTGGCCTGGGGAAGGGGGGGGGGGGCGAGAATATAAACTGAAAATGTCCATTTCCAGCAGGTTTTGGAACTATTTCATGTGTAAGCTAGTGTTATATGACTAAGAGCGTCTATGGGAGTGAAACTGAAAGTTTGTATGGATGAGAGAGCGTGTTTTAGTATGAGATTTGGAAAGTGTATGCATGAATTATTGATGCAATGTACAGCGCATTGAGTAATAATTTTATTAGAAATGCGCTATAGAAATTCTATTTATTATTATTATTATTATTATTATTAAACAATGCAGCGAGACTTGTTTTGAAGAAAAAGAAAAGAGATTCAGCACTGCCACTTCTGCAGAGTTTGCACTGGCTGCCAGTCGAGAAAAGAATAATGTACAAATTGTCATCCATTTGTCACAAATGTGTCAATAATACTGCTCCATCGTACCTAGTTGATTTAAATGATTACTATGTTCCATCTCGTCAACTAAGATCATCATCTGACACTACAAAATTGAAAGTACCTAAAATGAATCTGTCCACTGTAGGAGAAAAGTCCTTTTCATTTCTTGGCCCTACCATCTGGAACACTCTTCCAAAGACAACCAGGGAAATTAATGACATTGGTTCTTTCAAACGCCATCTGAAGACCCATTTCTTTCAGACAAACTAGGCTAGGTGTTTTTCGGCAGCAACAATAGTAAATATTTTTGAATTTCTTTTGTGTATGCGTGTGTGTGTGTGTGTGTGTAAGAGTTTGTTAAAGCGCCCAGAGCTTGTCATCGACGGGGTTGGGCGCTATATAAATGCAATATATTATTATTATTATTATTATTTATTAAAATCAGTAGAATTGTGTTCTTTCATAAATAGGGGCTTTCTTTGCCACAGTTCGCCCCCCGGAGGAGACTGACAGGAACTGCAGGTTTGCTGAGGCTCTTGATTACCCTACCGCTGCTGGTAAAGAACTACAGAGCAAAGAGTTGTGTGTGTGTGTGTGTGTGTGTGTGTGTGTGTGTGCAAGTCATGGAGTTATGAATTTGGTTTTCAGAGCTAGTATTGACCTGGAACTCAATAAAATAATGTATAACATTTAGACTGAAAATACCACCCTATTGATAAACGCGCTGGTTTAGTCAAAATTAGACTACTGTAACTCACTACCTGCTGGACTACCTCCAGTAAAAAAAAACAAAAAAAAACATAGAAAACTGCAAATAGAACAGACTAGTGCAGCAAGATTAATTCTTAAGAAAAGGCAAAGGGATCATACAAGTAGAAAAACGGATAATGTTTAAGTTGGCTGTGCCACAAAAGAATGTATACAAATGCAGGAACATATCTAACTGATCCATTGACTCCATATGTACCAGGACATCTTAGACCATCTACAGACATTAATAAGTGAAAAAAAAAAACAAATATCCCTGAACACCATAGGGGAGAATATCTTTTTGTTTTTCAAGGGCCTCAGGTGAGGATTTCTCTGCCTCTGTCTTTGACAGAAACTGAAAATTTTATGACTTTTAACATAAGCAGAAAAGTCATCGATTTGCCCTCTGAATGTCCATCATTTTTTCATCCCGAGTACGTACGTGTGATTTACGGTAGATATGATATAAATGTGAAGCGCTTAAAGCCTGGTTGTTAACGGAATCGAGCGCTATATGAATGCTGTTATCACTTTCATCTTTCATCTAGGTAATATCCATCCACTGAAGGATGAAGCCCCTCCAACAATGACTTCCACTCCTTTCTGTCTGATCTCTTCCTCATCCATGTTCTCCCTCTCTTTTTAATACCATCCCGCCATCTTCTTCCTGGCAGTCCTCGTGTTCCTTTTCGAGTCCGTGGTTGCCACTCAGCGCAGCGTTTTGTCCACCTATTGTCATTCATCCTTCTACCATGTCCGCACAAGTCCACTTTTGTTGCAGCATGGATTTTACTAGCTTTGTTTGCTTGTGTATTTCCACATGGGGAATTTTATCTTGTGGCCTGATGTTAAGCATTTTTCTTTCCATTGTCCTCTGGGTAGTTATTGATTTGTTCGTAAGTTGTTTTGTGACTACTTTTGTTCTTATCATTACTATTATTATCATTATCGTTTTCATTACTATTTGTAGCATTTGCCAGCCACCCCTTGCCCTTCCCCGTTTTACTTGACATACTGGTGACTGAGCGTGACGTGTTCACTTTTTTTTTTCCTTTTATTGTTGACATTGGCCCAGCGTGTACTCACTGACCTGACTTTCCCTTTACTGTGAGTAGTTAATTTTCCTCGCTCGGTTGTTGTTGGGTCCATTTGACCCTTGTCGTAAATATTAGTATAGTATATTCCTGAACATTCGATAAAGTCGTAGATGTAGATGTTTACGCCAGATTTGACCTCGAATGATGTAACCTGGTGAAGTATTGATACGTGATTGGTTAGTTTGTGTGTTTCGGGCGAGGGCAGAGGTTAGATTAATTTCGGGAGCTTTCAATAGAAATATCTATATATATTGACCCATGTAAGTGGCTGGCCGTTACGTGGGTAAGTGAGTTTTCAGCACTTGTGCGTTTCCTCGTGTAGCATATGATAGTCAGTTGTTAGGCGTTCTCTGGTGCCTTCCTAGTATTTTATTGTTCAGTATACAATTATTAACCTCTAGTATTATTTAATCGATTGTCGGATCTCGTGTTTACTGTTTTCTACAGCTGTAATAGATTCGTTTTCTAAAGGGTTGCAGTTAGATCAACTAACTCCCCCCCCCCCCCCCTATAATAACGTGCTAGAACAACCTCAGCTGTTACACTGTTATTATTATTAATATATACATTCGTTTTGTTAGTACAGTGTTGAAAAAGTAGCCAAATCATTCGGCTGAAGGCAGTGGCAGTGCCAATATCAATATTAGGTTTACTGAAACGTGAGTGCTTAAAAATCACCAGACATGCTCTGAGCTGTATCGAAAGTGCCTACAAATTTATTATATAACGTCTGATGAGAAAATAATATTTACATGTGGCCAGTATTCCCAAGCTGGCAATATTCCCGTGTTGCCCACGCCGTGTGTGGATCCTTGTTTGTAAACTCGTCTTCCTGATTGTGATGTTTGGCAAGCGGAGAGACACAACTTCCGCCTTCAGGGCAGCTTACATGCTGGAAGCTTTAAGATTCCCACTCGTTCCTGTTTTTTGTTGGAATCAAGACAAACATTATCGGAAAAGCATTAAAGAAAGTAAAAATTTGAAAAAAGCAACTTTTACTTTCTCTTAAATTTCCTTCTCTTCTCTCTTTCTCCAACTGGCCTGCTTGGTCAAAGGGCTGACAACTCATAATTTAATATTGATCTTTTTGTAAGTTATGTACCTTTTCGCGACTTCGGTTGTTGTTGTTTTTTCTCGATCTCCAATATCTGAAAAACAACAACAACAACTGGAGATCTTTTAGTATGTCGAAGAGATACAACAAAAGCACACTTTGACACTTGTTTAAACTGCGTTGTGGCACACATCAAGCTGTTTCACGTTTCCGATTTATTCTAACCCCTTATCATCTCACTATAGTGGAGCTAGCGGGTGAATATATTATCATCTAAAGCTGCGCGACTGTGCGACCAAACATTGTTAAATTGTGAAAACTGCCCCAATTTTTGACGATAAATGATCTATTTGGGATAAAAGTCGGTCTTTATTATTATCTAGTTACAATTTTTGGAGCAGCAAAAATGAGTCCCATTTTCGTCGGTAGAATCAAAAGGGTGATCGAAAATTTCGCTCACTGCCTACTTCGCCTTCACTTCATCCTTCCTCTTTCTTAAAACTTTCTTCATACATAACTGGTCAAAAATCAACTTTAAACATCGCATTCATGTATTTTGTAAGGATCCGTAGTGTGAAATAAGTTTTATTAGTAATTGCATCGAATGGTTCATTCCATATGACCTGTATTACACCTGGAAACCAGTTTTTCACCTTGTTAGCCTCCTAAATTAAACATTAATTGAGATATTTATCATTTAGACTGTTTTGACAATTAACTCAGTGACTCCCTTAAGCCGGATTTTCCGGCTCAAGCCGCCGCCGAAGTCGGACCCTAAGCTGGATTTTTCGGCTCAAGCCGTCGCTAAAGTCGGACCCTAAGCTGGACTTTTCGGCTCAAGCCGCCGCCGAAGTCGGACCCTAAGCTGGATTTTTCGGCTCAAGCCGTCGCTGAAGTCGGACCATAAGCTGGCTTTTTCGGCTCAAGCCGAGGTTAGGATCGAGTACCTAGTCTTCTCGGATAAGGACGAAAAATTCAGAGAGCCCGTGTGCACGTTTCGCAAGTTAAAGTTACCTTGGTAGTTGGAAATCGTAAAGAGCAGGCCGCACAGGCCGCTGCCCGGGCAAAATTGAAATGAAAATTAATAGATTAAAAATTTAGCTATATCACCCCCCCCCCCCCTCACCAACAAAAATTTATAATTCGTTTTAAATAAATATTAGTATATATTCTAATATTATTATAATACATTAGAATACAAGTTGTGAGTTGTGAACTGTTGTTAATTGTGAACTGCGCCTAACAGGCTGCCTTATAATTTGCTCTGAGTTAGAGAGAGATAGAGAGAGGCAGAGAGAGTGAGAGAGAGAGAGAGGGTGAGAGAAAGAAAGAGCGAGTGAGAGAGCTTCTGTAAAGCGCATAGAGCATTTCTAATGGCAATGGATATGCGCTATATAAATGCCATCTATTATTATTATAATATTGTGTAGTCTACCTCTATCCACAATAAACGTGTGTATGATTTAGAAAGTCATTATGCCGAATTTCGTTTCTCACCAATTTACCTGGGGCCCAACCGTAAAATTCCGCAGGGAAGTCCATGAGATCACTCTACAGGTGTTCATCTTTAAATAAAAAACTTCAATTTAAGATTTAACTCAAAATGGGGATTAACTTGGCGTGACGTAAGTTACATTCACAAAAAAGTTGTTCTCTAGTTTACGTAACATTTTCTGGAATTTCTGTGAAAATAGTCTAAGAATGTCACCAACATTTTAAAATAATACTTCTAAATGATTGCTTTGAAGTAGCAATTTCTGTATCTCATAATTCTGAAATGTTTAGATGGTACAGACACACACTAAAAAAAAAAATGCCGTGACGTGTGTTACATTTTTTCATGACATTTGTTACATCTTCACATTTTAAGTGAGTTTTGTGCCGTGACGTGTGTTACATTTTCTTCATGACGTTTGTTACATCTTCACATTTTAAGTGAGTTTTGTGCCGTGACGTGTGTTACATTTTCTTCATAACGTTTGTTACATCTTCACATTTTAAGTGGGTTTTTCGGGAATCAATACGTTTTTGATTTAAGCTAAAATGTTTAATAATCTACCGTAATAAATTATGTTGGTTTGGTAATTGGTTATGGTCTGTCTCAAATCTTTATTGTTGGAGAAAAAGCTTTTACATAGGGCATGTGTTACACAAAACCAATGATATCTTTTGAATTTGTTCTAGTCAAAACGTAAGTCAGTAATAGAATGGTCTTGTTTTCTTTTTTACATTGTTAACATATCAAGGTGAAAAATAGGGTAGCTGGAGGGTGAAAGAGAAAGAGATGGGGAAGGAAAGGGGGCATTTTTTTAGGGGGGGGGGGGAGTGTCACAAATCCCAGACTGGGAGATGTAATAAGTTATGACAGGACAACAATCACGAACGAACAAGTTTAACACTTAACAGAACAACCCATCGGACTCACACATTTATTAAACATAATTATACAGATAATAGCGCACTTACATACATTATATTATTGAATTTAACTGCCGTACAACGGCCTTATTCCCACATGCACTCTTCCTCGGATCCACAGCCCGGTAGTTACTTCCTAAAGACACTTCGGCCTCAGCCTCTCCCCTCAGGGTCTTAATAGCACATTAATAATTCACTGGCACCGCAGTCTCTCAATATCACCTTCCTATTGCCATAACACCTTAGCCTTCCACTAGCACCTCAGCAGGGCAATAGCACATTATCATTTCAATAGCCCATCAACATGGCAATAGTACATTATCATTTCAATTAGCACATTCACGCTCATATCTACGTCCCTGTCCGTGGCCAGACTGCCACGACTTTATGTGCCTCTACTGTCCTGCACCGACAGCCTCGCTCTTGGCCTATGTGTGGCCTCCGGCCCTATGCTGGCCTATCCCCTGTGCTCACCGAGGTGGCTCTTTGGCCCGTCCCCGACACCTACAAGAATAACATTACATTGGTATAATATCCTACCATTTCTATTCACTCCACCTCTCCCTACAACCCATGAAGCGTACACACAATAGTTCACATTTCACTCACCAAACATCTTACGGTAACACACCTCCATCGTAGTACACAATACTCACTCGTGCTACAAATCCATGAACTCAACTTTCATCTATCGCTCATGGCGCACATTGTTATATCCAATATCAAGGACTTCCACATTCCTCACATATACTTATTTACATCATGGTAATAGACGAATATAATACATCAATCATAATTATCAATCATCGTTTCACCTACCAGTCATCACTGGAAAAAACTCTCTCACTAGTCTTCCGACTGCTCTCCTTATGTTCGCCCTCTGGGGCTTTCTCCTACGTCCGCTCTCTTAGACGTCTTAGTGTGCAGTGATAGTAATACAGCGTTCGCGCCTCCTTCAGACCCCCACCCACTCATAACATGCAAGCTTTCCCTTACTTGTCTACGTGCGTTAATTTTACTCTCCTCCTTTCCCCCCGTAATTATTAATTATCGCTCACTCCACTCGTTGTCACGAGTGGAGTGATTGCAATTAAGGGGATTGCTACAGAGCGGGTGTAGAATAAGAAGAGCTCACGACAGACGGATAGGAAAAGACGTGAAAGGGGAAGAGTAAAAATAACTCATGCAGACAAGTGGGAAAAGCGTGCGTGTATGAGTGGTGTGGAAGTCTGAAGGAGGCGAAAGCGCTGTATAACTATCACTGCAAGTTAGAAGGTCCTACGGATCGGACCTGTGAATAAAAGCCCATCGGGCGGACATAAAGGGAAGCAGTCGAGAAGACTAGTGAGTCTTTCCAGTTATGACTGGTATGTAGAACGTTGATTGATTATTATGATTGATGTATTATATTATATTCGTCTATTACCATGATGTGAATAAGTATATGTGAGGAATGTGGAAGTCCTTGATATTGGATATAGCAATGTGCGCCACGAGCGATAGATGAAAGTGAGTTCATGGATTTGTAGCGCGAGTGAGTAGGGTGTACTCCGATGGAGGTGTGTTACCGTAAGATGTGTGGTGAGTGAAAGGTGAACTAGTGTGTGTACGCTTCATGGATTGTAAGGAGAGGTGGAGTGAATAGAAATGGTAGGATATTATACCAATGTAATGTTATTCTTGTAGGTGTCGGGGATGGGCCGCAGAGCCACCTCGATGAGCACAGGAGATAGGCCAGCATAGGGCCGGAGGCCACACATAGGCCAGAAGCGAGGCTGTCAGTGCAGGACAGTAGAGGCACATAAAGTCGTGGCAGTCAGGCCACGGACAGGGACGTAGATATGAGAGTGAATGAGATATTATGTTGTTGCCATGTTGATGGCTATGGAAATAATAATGTGTTATTGCCCTGCTGAGGTGCGAGGGGAATGCTAAGGTGTATGACAATAGGAAGGTGATATTGAGAGACTGCGGTGCCAGTAACTTATTAATGGGCTATTAAGACCCTGAGGGGAGAGGCTGAGGCCGAAGTGCCTTTAGGAGTAACTACCGGATTGTGGATCCGAGGGAGAGTGTGTGTGAGAATAAGGCCGTTGTACGGCAGTGCATTTCAATAATATAATGTATGTAATTGCGCTATTATATGTATAATTATGTTTAATAAATGTGTGAGTCTGATGGGTTGTTCTGTTAAGTGTTAAACTTGTTGTTCGTGATTGTTGTCCTGTCATACTTATTACATCTCCCAGTCTGGGATTTGTGACACTCGTGACATCATCCCCCACCCCAAAAAAAATAATGCAATTAATTTCAAATCGCATCAAGATGACTGTCAACGAGTGAGCGTGAGCAATACTTACATAAAAATGACCTACCAATGCCCCTAGCACATAAAATACCGGAATCAGGGGAAAATATGGGGATCAATATGCCCTGCACTATGCATATATGTATCACATCATCAATAGCTAACTAAACACAATACCTAATACAGAATCAAAAACCAATCAACCTATCAACCATTCTTCATATCATATTTATAATGTCAATATTTTAAAGTCGACTCATTCACACAGATTCTGTTGGCGCATTCGTTTTGAGTTCCAACTCCGCAATCTTTACTTGCGCCTCTATCTCCTTTAACTTTATCTCCTGCTCCCTTTCCCTAGCCTGTCTCTCCTGTTGCTGAGCTTCTAACTCCTTTAACTTAAACTCCCTTTCCTGTTCCTTATCCTTAGCCTCTCTTTCTCGCTCTCTATCTTTAGCACGCTCCTCGCGCAATTCCGCCTGCTGCTCTTTAATCCAGCCGCGCAGCTCCTCTCCCTCAAGGCCAAGTTCCGTACCCAATTTCATGAGCTCACGGAGATCCTCCATTTCACAGATTTATGGTTATGGTATGTATTATGAAAAAGACTAACCTGTCGGTATGGTCACTAATGACACGACCAGAGACCTGAGATCACACCAGATATAACAACACCCAATTGTCTCAAATACAATTCAGAAATCTACCTACTGAACATTTTATAGCATGCTCTCTCTAAATAATTCTATGTTCATAAAATGTATAGCACTATTAAATAACAAAAGAGAATAGAAAAGACAAAGATGAAGGAATTCAGAAGAAGGACCACAAGGACATGGAGGAACAACGAACCAGACTAGGACAAAGACCTAAAAAAGAAAATATAATGGAAAAAAAAATGCAACCTAACTACGCCGATTACACTACAAGGTACGAACAAGAACAGAGTCTGAAAAAAAAGAACGTATCTACAGATAGGTAAGAGAGGGACAAGAGAAACGTCTTCCTAAAACAACGAGGAAGATGGAACGGCACAATCTAAACAAAAATACAGGTCCCTATAGAACTGTTCACTGTGATGAACGAAGTTCCAAATTTAGCCCACCTCCCGAAGAGGATAAACTACGCTCACCACAGCAAACCCGCGCCACCGCCCGTACAATCAATTACAACGAAAACAGCAAAAACAGAGAAAAAGACAGATTAAAGGAACAGCCCACAATCCAGGGCACAAAAATTTTGACTTTTACTTAACTTTTGAATTTTATGAGTTTAAGTCCTCCCCTTAATCGGAGCTCTGGCCGCTTGACTTCTCAGGCTGGCACACACACTCTGCAGAAATTTAAGTACACATTAATACATATTCATCAAAATACATGCATCAATACATATTTATAAATATACATAAATTATACCATCATGAAATTTCCATTCATGCAACGAACAAAAGACAACAGCACGAATTCCTAGCACAACAGAAAAACAACTAGATCTAACGAATACACAGTGTTAAAATGACCACAGGTAAACAGGACAAGCCCCCAGTGTCACAAATCCCAGACTGGGAGATGTAATAAGTTATGACAGGACAACAATCACGAACGAACAAGTTTAACACTTAACAGAACAACCCATCAGACTCACACATTTATTAAACATAATTATACAGATAATAGCGCACTTACATACATTATATTATTGAATTTAACTGCCGTACAACGGCCTTATTCCCACATGCACTCTTCCTCGGATCCACAGCCCGGTAGTTACTTCCTAAAGACACTTCGGCCTCAGCCTCTCCCCTCAGGGTCTTAATAGCACATTAATAATTCACTGGCACTGCAGTCTCTCAATATCACCTTCCTATTGCCATAACACCTTAGCCTTCCACTAGCACCTCAGCAGGGCAATAGCACATTATCATTTCAATAGCCCATCAACATGGCAATAGTACATTATCATTTCAATAGCCCATCAACATGGCAATAGTACATTATCATTTCAATAGCCATCAACGTGGCAATATTACATTATCATTTCAATTAGCACATTCACGATCATATCTACGTCCCTGTCCGTGGCCAGACTGCCACGACTTTATGTGCCTCTACTGTCCTGCACCGACAGCCTCACTCTTGGCCTATGTGTGGCCTCCGGCCCTATGCTGGCCTATCCCCTGTGCTCACCGAGGTGGCTCTTTGGCCCGTCCCCGACACCTACAAGAATAACATTACATTGGTATAATACCATACCATTTCTATTCACTCCACCTCTCCTTACAACCCATGAAGCGTACACACAATAGTTCACATTTCACTCACCAAACATCTTACGGTAACACACCTCCATCGTAGTACACAATACTCACTCGTGCTACAAATCCATGAACTCAACTTTCATCTATCGCTCATGGCGCACATTGTTATACCCAATATCAAGGACTTCCACATTCCTCACATATACTTATTTACATCATGGTAATAGACGAATATAATACATCAATCATAATTATCAATCATCGTTTCACCTACCAGTCATCACTGGAAAAAACTCTCTCACTAGTCTTCCGACTGCTCTCCTTATGTTCGCCCTCTGGGGCTTTCTCCTACGTCCGCTCTCTTAGACGTCTTAGTGTGCAGTGATAGTAATACAGCGCTCTCGCCTCATTCAGACCCCCACCTACTCATAACATGCACGCTTTCCTTTACTTGGTTACGTGCGTTAATTTTACTCCCCTCCTTTCCCCCCCGTAATTATTAACTATCGCTCACTCCACTCGTGACAGGGAGGGGGGTGCTAGAAGGAAGGAGGGCGGAGTCAGGTTTATCCCTTGGCAAGACCTCATCTAGACCTGCCCAGATTATGTCAAAATTTGCCCGTCGTAGAACCCACGCTTTGGCTTGTAGTACTGAACGTTTAATGTGGAATTTCTCAGATGTGCAAAAAGTGGAGTTGGAATAAACAAAAACTTGTTTGGTATTTGGTCACAAAGAAGATCATGCCATTCCCTGTTTTTTTCACTGCTTTCCATTTCTCGTGCCGCATACTGAAGTGTCGTAAATCGACTTTTTTCTTTTTTTTCTTTTTAAACTCGAGCTATATAGAACATTTTCACTTCCGCGTTACGGTTGTTTGCTGCGAGCCGCACGGCTTCGAAAAGCACCATGTAGGGCAAAAACCTCCACTTGCCTTAGTGATGGCATCTGAATATGTGCAGAGTCCAAGCAAAGATGCATTTTTATGCCACAACCAGCACGTAACGGGTTTGTACAGTTGGTCGCCCAACAAGAGGATGGCACCGTTCGAATATTGTCCACCGCTTCCGCCTTACAAGTGGGGCACGCCGCCATTTTATTTGCAAATCACGTTATATGGAGGACGGTAAATGAAAAGGGTCCATAATTATGGAAGGCCTGTACATCGTGGCAGCCCAAAAAGTTTGGGTTATTCGCTTGGGGTTAAACTCTGATACTTCAGGGTTAAATAACGTTTATAAACTATCGTAATTGTTAAGTCTGATAAAGAAATTTCATTTAGTTTCTTGCATCTGAAATATTTGTAAAAATTGAGTTATGAGGCTCTCGATTCGATAATTAACTATTGTTCAAAACCTAAACTACTCACCCCCCCCCCCATCCCACCCCCAGCCCCCACCTCCCACCCCACACACACCAAAATTCAACCCTAAACACCCTTGGTACAATGACAAGATGTTTCTCTCTGTCCTCCCCCAGCCCCCACCTGCCACCCCACACACACCAAAATTCAACCCTAAACACCCTTGGTACAATGACAAGATGTTTCTCTCTGTCCTCCCCCAGCCCCCACCTGCCACCCCACACACAGCAAAATTCAACCCTAAACACCCTTGGTACAATGACAAGATGTTTCTCTCTGTCCTCCCCCAGCCCCCACATGCCACCCCACACACAGCAAATTCAACCCTAAACATTCTTCGTACAATGACAAGATGTTTCTCTCTGTCCTCCCCCGGCCCCCACCTGCCACCCCACACACAGCAAAATTCAACCCTAAACACCCTTGGTACAATGACAAGATGTTTCTCTCTGTCCTCCCCCAGCCCCCACCTGCCCCCCACACACAGCAAAATTCAACCCTAAACACCCTTGGTACAATGACAAGATGTTTCTCTCTGTCCTCCCCCAGCCCCCACCTGCCACCCCACACACAGCAAAATTCAACCCTAAACACCCTTGGTACAATGACAAGATGTTTCTCTCGGTCCACCCCCAGCCCCCACCTGCCACCCCACACACAGCAAAATTCAACCCTAAACACCCTTGGTACAATGACAAGATGTTTCTCTCTGTCCTCCCCCAGCCCCCACCTGCCACCCCACACACACCAAAATTCAACCCTAAACACCCTTGGTACAATGACAAGATGTTTCTCTCTGTCCTCCCCCAGCCCCCACCTGCCACCCCACACACACCAAAATTCAACCCTAAACACCCTTCGTACAATGACAAGATGTTTCTCTCTGTCCTCCCCCAGCCCCCACCTGTCACCCCACACACAGCAAAATTCAACCCTAAACACCCTTGGTACAATGACAAGATGTTTCTCTCTGTCCACCCCCAGCCCCCACCTGCCACCCCACACACAGCAAAATTCAACCCTAAACACCCTTGGTACAATGACAAGATGTTTCTCTCTGTCCACCCATCAGCCCCCACCTGCCACCTCACACACACCAAAATTCAACCCTAAACACCCTTGGTACAATGACAAGATGTTTCTCTCTGTCCACCCCCAGCCCCCACCTGCCACCCCACACACAGCAAAATTCAACCCTAAACACCCTTGGTACAATGACAAGATGTTTCTCTCTGTCCTCCCCCAGCCCCCACCTGCCATCCCACACACAGCAAAATTCAACCCTAAACACCCTTGGTACAATGACAAGATGTTTCTCTCTGTCCTCCCCCAGCCCCCACCTGCCACCCCACACACAGCAAAATTCAACCCTAAACACCCTTGGTACAATGACAAGATGTTTCTCTCTGTCCACCCCCAGCCCCCACCTGCCACCCCACACACAGCAAAATTCAACCCTAAACACCCTTGGTACAATGACAAGATGTTTCTCTCTGTCCTCCCCCAGCCCCCACCTGCCACCCCACACACAGCAAAATTCAACCCTAAACACCCTTGGTAAAATGACAAGATGTTTCTCTCTGTCCACCCCCAGCCCCCACCTGCCACCCCACACACAGCAAAATTCAACCCTAAACACCCTTGGTACAATGACAAGATGTTTCTCTCTGTTCACCCCCAGCCCCCACCTCCCACCCCACACACAGCAAAATTCAACCCTAAACACCCTTGGTACAATGACAAGATGTTTCTCTCTGTCCACCCCCAGCCCCCACCTGCCACCCCACACACAGCAAAATTCAACCCTAAACACCCTTGGTACAATGACAAGATGTTTCTCTCTGTCCACCCATCAGGCCCCACCTGCCACCCCACACACAGCAAAATTCAACCCTAAACACCCTTGGTACAATGACAAGATGTTTCTCTCTGTCCTCCCCCAGCCCCTACCTGCCATCCCACACACAGCAAAATTCAACCCTAAACACCCTTGGTACAATGACAAGATGTTTCTCTCTGTCCTCCCCCAGCCCCCACCTGCCACCCCACACACAGCAAAATTCAACCCTAAACACCCTTGGTACAATGACAAGATGTTTCTCTCTGTCCACCCCCAGCCCCCACCTGCCACCCCACACACAGCAAAATTCAACCCTAAACACCCTTGGTACAATGACAAGATGTTTCTCTCTGTCCTCCCCCAGCCCCCACCTGCCACCCCACACACAGCAAAATTCAACCCTAAACACCCTTGGTAAAATGACAAGATGTTTCTCTCTGTCCACCCCCAGCCCCCACCTGCCACCCCACACACAGCAAAATTCAACCCTAAACACCCTTGGTACAATGACAAGATGTTTCTCTCTGTTCACCCCCAGCCCCCACCTCCCACCCCACACACAGCAAAATTCAACCCTAAACACCCTTGGTACAATGACAAGATGTTTCTCTCTGTCCACCCCCAGCCCCCACCTGCCACCCCACACACAGCAAAATTCAACCCTAAACACCCTTGGTACAATGACAAGATGTTTCTCTCTGTCCACCCATCAGGCCCCACCTCCCACCCCACACACAGCAAAATTCAACCCTAAACACCCTTGGTACAATGACAAGATGTTTCTCTCTGTCCACCCATCAGCCTGCTATATTCTTTCCATTGTCTTGCTTCTTCATAGCACAATACGGCCGTAGCCGTGTCGACGTACATTTCCCGAACTCAAGCTGAAACTCAAACCCATCACCCTCCATTTCTAAAATGTTTATTTGAAAATTAACTCGTCTATTGGCCATACTAAGTAGACCCTTATTCTGGCCAGGTACGATTTGTAGACTGTTTTTTGTGTGTTTTTTTCCTTTAATTCCGGCCCGGACTGCTTGAACCGCAACTTAAACATCTTAAGAAGAAAACAAAATATCCTAATCGTCATCATCATCATCATCATCATCATCATCATCATCATCATCATCATCATCGCCCTTTCATCCTACTCTACAGAGTATAGGCCACGAACGACAGCCTTCCATTTGTCTCTATCCTCGGCGGTCTTTGACAGCTTATTCCATGTGTAGTCACCTCTCTTCATATCCTCCTCCATGCCTCTCCTCCATGTTGCTCGTGGCCTGCCCCTCTTCCTGTTTAAAATATCCTAATACACCGCTATAACTTTTGTGGGCCACTGTATAGACTAGTGGAACATTTCTGAGTTCATGACAAGAAAGGCCGGGGACGCCACATCCTAGCCAGGCAACCTTAAGGTGACCTGACGTATAGAACAGATGTCAAAATTGCACATAGGAATGACATCGCTCCCGGATCCCGTGTAAATCCAATGGTTACGACATCGTGCCGACGTCAATTTAAAGTTGGGAATCATTCCCTACGGTAGTCCTACCAACTTTACAGAAATCTTATAGAAATCTGCGTCGGATTGACATTGGGATAGTGGCCGGGATGGAACTCTCCTTGAAATGTCATACTCATTCTCTCTTCCTCCCCCGCCCGTCCATATTGATACAGAGAGACCACCGGAGGTCGGAGCCGTTAACTCCACCTAAGCAGAGCAGAGCCATTAGTAGGTGCGAAAGTCCAGGCATATTCCTGCACGCGCTCTACGTCAAACAGTAAACCATGGCGTCTGGCGCACACGCATGCTGCGAGCTGTGAAGCCGCCAATAACGTGCGACCCACGCGCTGGTGAGGACTCAGTGAGTTGGAAGGTAGGAGGAGAACGACAGTGAAAGAAAACATTTGTACTTTTGCATTTTCTTGTGAGGAGCGGAGGAGCAATTAAAAAACGGTGCTGTTCAAATATTTCATGGTAGGACTTTTTGTCTTATTTGTTCAATCATTTCTTTGTGAAAATTTTTTTTTAAGTACGAAGTGAAGGGACTTTAAAAAAAAAGGGGGAAGATGAACGGGGAAATACAAAACTTTTCCACTCAGGCACCAGATAGATTATTTTTGTTTAGTTAAGGTCTGTTTACACTGGTAGGTTTTAGGAATAGAAAAAAGGAATGGGGGACTGTGTTGGAAGAACTCTCCTGGCTTTCCGTCTTTTGTTTTCCGATTTTCCCCTTTGAAACGTTGTTTGGTCCGTTTTCTGCATGAGAAACGATGCGCATCGTTTGTTTTGGTCATGTTTGGAGGAGGGAAATCGGAAAACAAAACACGGAAAGCCAGGAGAGTTCTTCCCACACAGACCCCCATTCCTTTTTTCTATTCCTAAAACCTACCAGTGTAAACAGACCTTAAGGCAGTCAGTGAAGTATTTTGTTTTTTGGTTGGAATGGTCCGTTGCTGGATGTTTGGTTGAAAAAATAGTTGGCCAGTAAGTTAATTAATTAGATAGCAATCATGTAGTAAGTGAATTGATGACTTACTAAATAAATTGCTTAATTACTTGACTACATACTGACTTAATTATTTGTTTATTCAATGGACCAACGTGCCAAACGGACCAGTGTTATCTCAATTATCTCTCTCTCTGGGATTCGCGAGTGTAGTATCGGTTGTTGTTGTTGTTTTTTTTCGGATATTTTCACGTTTTGACTCCGTGTGGGATCTGAATATTGCTTTGAACACCAGGCGGCAGGTGTGTCTTACATTTCATAATTCTAATTTACTTTTATATTTTCCTTTTGGTTTTCATTCATTTCTTCCTTTGTTATTTCTTGTTTTTTAAGATTACTTCCTGTTCCAACCCATATTAATATGTTCCTCTTTCCCTGAGTTATGTCAGCTTGTTTCCTTTTTGTTTGTTTTTGTTTACTTTTTCCTCGCTTTGTGATAAAGTTTTCCATATTTATGTTATTTTATATTCATTATTTTCATAATCATTCTTGTAGAACTGACAGAGTTCCCGTTTTCCCATTGATTTCTCATTCCTGGTATCCCCAGGATTCTTCATGTAATAGAACGATAGAGCAGCAAACGGTCGATTGCTGTTGTTGTACTTTACTTGTTATGTCTTCAAGCTTGTTTAAGTTCTTCTTTACGTTTCAACTGTCATAAACACACGGTTCTATTTGTAGTTGGTAACTGCCTTTTGCTAAAAACGCCAATAACGCTGATGTAGAGATTGGGCAAAGTTAAAAATTGCTTTGGGTCAGTTTGACTTGGGCAGCGTTCCATGATGCTTTGGGTCCGCTTGACTTACGCGAGATTGTCAATGTGATGGTTTCTATGTCTGAAGGGAAACGATAGATAGAATTTCTGTAAGGCAACAAGTAGGGGATGGTTTCTCTGTAAATGAAGACCTGTGTAGGGAAAGGGATAAGCTGTTTATATATATATATTTTTTTTTTATTCCTTGGTCGTATGTGATTACATCAGTATGTAGTTAAGCGCGCTGGACTGCAAAAATTGATAGGCGTCATGCCTTATGTTATCTCTGTCCTTTATTTTGACAAGCTGCATCTCTCTTTCTCTTTCTTTCTCTCTCTCTCTCTTTCTCTCTCGCTCTCTCTGGCACGCACACACTCTTTCCCCACGTGTGTGTTTGTGTGATGCTCCACCTTCTCTCTCTCCGTCCCTCAATGTCTCTCTCTTCCGGTCTCTCTCTCGCCTGTCTGCTTTCTCTTTCTCTCACTGTGTTTTTTTTTTCTCTCTCTCTTTCCCTGTGTGTGTGGGAGAGATTCTCTCTCTGGCCCTGTCTGTGTTTCTTTCTATGTGGGTGTGAATTTCTCCCTTCCTCCCCCCCCCCTCTCTCTCTCTCTCTCTCTATGTCTGTCTGTCACTCAAGACGTTTAACAGATGTGGTTTATCCTACATTATGCGTTTAATATGCCTAACAACATTACTGGACTACGCCTGTGCGCTGAAACGCTTCTTCCTTGTCAACGGCAGTCAAGGATGTTATGCTAGGGCGGGATGCGTGATTTTTTAACGTACGAGCTTTTGCAAATTCAGGAGCGGGGCAGCACCACACCCCCAAACACAGGTCCATCGGCTAAAGGATTTCTCGTCCTATCGAAGTTCGAACACTGCCATGGGTGCTGCAATCTCTGGACTGTGCCTGATGACTCTGAACGTCACCAAAAATCCCCGGGATGTGTTGGAGCTGTCCTGTGTTTGGGGGTGTGTTGCTGCCCCGCCCTGAATTTGCTAATGCTCGTACGGAAAAAAAAAATCACGCGAGGGGGATGGTCAGTGAACTGAAATCAGAACCCAATAGGTGGACACTGATGTCTCTTTATGAGGCGGTTACGGTCATTAGATTTCATTGTCTCCGGCACTCTGTGTCTTTTATGGCTTGTACGATCAGTGGACACATTTGTCTGGATTGAAGCAATGGTATGATGTAGATGTTTATTTATTTAGCAGGGGGGGGGAGGGATTGATTGAGTAGTGACAGGGAGCGGGAGAGAATTAAGCAAGTCATAGAGAAAAAGAGGGGAGAGAAAGAGATAGAGAGAATGTGAGACAGAGAGTGTGTGTATGTGAGAGAGAGACTGGGAGAAAGAGAGAGGGAGAGAGATAGAGAGAGCGTGTGTGTACATGTGAGAGCGAGAGTGAGAGGGGGCTGGAGAAAAGGGAAAGAGAGAGCATGAGGGAGAGATAGTGTGAGAGAGAGAGAGAGTGAGAGAGAGAGAGAGAAAGAGAGAGAGTAAACGAGAGACAGAGGAGGAGGGAGGGGTTACTGAAGATTTGAAGAGACGGCAACGACAGATAGTTTTAATTATGGTCTATTTTGACCCCGTATCTTTATGTACCAGGCGATTTCTAACCGGTATATTGAAATGATTGTCACATCTGGTAGTCCACGGTGACTGTTTGCTGGCATAATCTGTTACTGGCTCTCCATGATGCTGTTCATGTCCTCATACTTTTTCATCATATCCTGAGACAAATGAATTCACCTCTCCCCCCCCCCCCCTTTTTTTTTCCTCCCCGGCCTTTCACCTTTCAAGTAGTTTCATTCCATACCATTTGTCCATTCTGTCCAAGAGGAAGGGGGCCGGGGTGTGTGAAGAATAATGAAATGTTGTCTTGAAAAACTCGGCAAACGTTAGCTTTTAGAGACCTGGCACATCAGTCATTTAGTTGGCTTTCATTTGAAACTCAATATCGTGAGGTCACAATCCAATGAGTTGATCGATCAAAAATCGGGCAGTGCGCGCCTAGGCTTGAGATCCCAGCACTGGACACAGAAAATGCTGCATGTCGTGACGAGCAGATATTGCCTTGAGCACAGTCTGTGATACGATGAAGAGACCGATTGATGAGCGCTGTACCCTGTGAGTTGTCAGTTCCTCGACACCAGTGCTAAGTCCCAGGTCGAGAGAAGCTGTTATGTCGAATACATTAATCTCCTCGAGCACGCAGGCCGTTGACGAACCGGCGCTCTAGGCTTGTCAGTGCATGTAACACCGTGAGAGATCACTGTCACTGGAATGACGTCCAACCCAAAAATATATCAGTTTATGTTAGGACATGATAGACCATCAATACGAAGCAGTTAAGACCTGGCAAAAAAAAAAAAAATCCGGGTGAGAAACAAAAAAAGAATCTTACTATAAATCGAAAAAGAAGCGGTAGCGGTGAGCTCCAGGTACTCATACAAGCACAATTAAGAACAAAAATTAAATAGAACGCAACAAGAAAATCGAAATACTTTTTAACAAAAAATCGCTGGCCGCTTTCAGAGTGCAGGTCAAGCCTGACAGACCATTTTCGGTATGGAGGAAGTCGCAGCTGTGGGATACGTGGCATTTTTGTTTTCATTTATTTAAATAAGTGATTGAATTTTGGAGATCAGGTTTCGTTGTTTTTTTCCATGTTCTCACTCTAAAATAAAAATAAAGATCAATACAGCTTCAAAGTAGCACGATCATCCAAAATTTATGTGAATATTATTTAGATTTCAATAGGATCCGACTAGGGCAGTGGGCACACCTTTTTTGAAAAACGTAGAACAATCTTGTCCTTACGGTAATGGAATCGAAGACGCCCCTCTCTCTCTTTCTCTCTCTCTCTATTTCTTCCTCTCTTTCTCTCTCTCTCTCTCTCTCTCTCTCTCTCTCCCGCTCTATCTCTCCCTCTTCTATTGTATTTAAATGTTGACGAGAACTGTCACTTCGCAGGTTTATCTTATTTCATCTGCGACCAACCAAAACCATTTTCTTGAGGAAAAAATCAACTCTTCCTTGAGTTTTCGTATGTCATAAGATTTAATGGAATCACGAGCTGGTCAGAATTGCCTGTTCACAAAATATTGGAGATCACAATTTTTCGGTCGGAACATAATCAGGGATTTTAAGTCTTTTATAGTGGAAACAATTTGTACAGAAGTTATAAGATATGGCGGTTAACGTGGAAACCTTACAATGCCCCTCCCACAAAGAAGAATCGTTTTTGCTACAGTAAGCTACTGAATGCTCACCTGAAAGTACAATCTAATTATCTGGAAGCTTCTGTCGTGTGCGTGATCCACAGTAATTGCTCCATTGAAACTATCCCGTATTGCCGCCATTAGGGCTGAAAAAACTGGTTTTTACCTTGACCAGAAATATATGATTAGATAGTCAATTCGATAGACCGGTGTATTATTGATACGTAAATCTGGAGACTGTAGGCTTTGGTCAGATTTCATGGTCATGGTTGTATCTCCGTCTGTTCTCAAAACTGCCCGCTGTCTGAAGATGGCGACCTAAGTTCTTGTTAGTTCCAGCTCCACTTTGTGCACAACACAGAAATTCCACGTCAAACCTTTGCGGCTTTAATTTTATGACCAGGAGTTTGAATAAATCTGAACTGTGGAACAGCTTGATCAGTGCCACAGCGCAGTTTTTAATAAATAATGTGAACGTGTGCATTTCTACTTGCTTGAACACCTCCACTTTTTTCAGAAAATGGAGAAAAACCAAGCAAGACAAGATCACGAGATGTTATTGTGACAGTATGGTAGCTGATGTAGAGAGTAATACGCTGCATTTGTGATCATATAATATTACATTTTTTGTGTGTTGGAACTGCTACACAGACGATTCTAATAGTTCATGGTTATTATTAAGGTGGTTTTGATAAAATGCAAGTAGGAAATAAACATACTCTATTTAAATAATTAAAAACAAGGAAACGAAAACAGACAGTTAAAATATTCTATCTGTCTAACACGGACTTCCACGCCTCAGTGCCAACACTCGAAGCTTCTGCAACCTTGTCCTGTCAGCTGTTCCTTTGTACTGTAAATATTTCAGACCGGCGTATGTCACGAGCAGAGTTAGGGTCTTGGGGATGTTATGACTGCACGAGAGGCAGCTAACTCACACTCGGACACAACCACACAAGAAAAGTATTAAATAACTAGAGCGTATATCTATGTCAGGCCGGTCAGGCCATCTTATTATTTAAATATCAATAAACAAAACAAAAGACAATAGAGGTATATTCAAAGCAATAAATTCTAATTACTAACTTAATCTATGATATTCATGTAACTATGGTTCCTTATTGGATGTACTGCAATCAATAGCAAATGGGTATATTATACGAAACTAGATATCAATCTAAAGTGACAGTTGAGTCGCCACTGGCCAGTCGCCAGGCAAACTCTCCCTAAATCATATGGGCTTGAATGTTAGGAGAGCCCAGTACGTTCAAAGCCTACAGAAGCACACTTCGGCTTGTAGGTAATTAAGCAGTTGCAAAAGACTATATATATATATATGCACAATCACTATTCAATTCATCAACAATGTGCTATATTACTTCAATCATACTATGGAGATAGATCTATAATACGGGCCACTCGTTCGTCGCGTGCCAGCTGGGGTTTCCTTAGACTTCCTACGAGGCTGTGGTTCTCTCTCTATCTCTGAACTTCTATTATGCTTAGACAAATAAGATATGTTACCGTTGGTCACGCCTACTGGTAGGCGCGAACATCAAAATAGCGCAGCGTGGGCTTTTAAAGGTCAGCCCACTCAGACCTTTCTTTCTAGAGCTCAGTCAGTCCGTTAGCAAGGACTTCTAGTCTTCAGATCACACAGTTCAGGTACTGGCCAACCGGAGATACTTCACGACACGATGCTTCTGCTCGTCTGTATTCAATGAATCTGAACGTTACACGATGTTTTATACTATCCAACTACCCAGCAGTGCTAATCCGCTGCCCCAATTAGTTCAGCTATCTCATTGGCCGAAACCTCCCACCATTTTAATTGTAGTAATACATCTGCACTATTCTACCAGCCAGTTAACGTGCAAAAACTTGTCTAGTCATACTTAACAATGTCAACTATCCCCACCTTGTTTCACCCCTACTCCATTACTTATTAATCACGAACATTAAAACCGACAAGCGTGAATCTAACAGTTTAACTTTACATTTTTTTACTCACCAACTATAATTCGCGAGGACCGTTCAAGGCCACCAGCCAATTTCTCATGGCCCTGGTAAAAAAACCCACTCACGCTCTGCGGGAGATCTAACAACATCCGAATCATATTTTAGAACATCTGTAAAAACAACGTTTCCGTTTCCGTATCCGCACACGTGAAAACGCACTTTAAAATTCCTGATTTCAGTCTAGATCTAGTACGACGGCAACGCTATGCTGGAAGGGCCTCCGTCGGACGAAGTAATTAATTGTGTAACTTGAGATCTGAGACATTAAAATTGTTCTCTGTTTCCAACAACCAACGTCCTCATCCTTCTTACAGGTAAATTACTTGGTAAAAATACGTCCGTGGTTTTTGTCGCTCGTTCTCTTTGAATACCAGATAAAATTTCTGGACAGATTTCTGTGAAGATTACGCTTATTTTAACCAGTGAGTTTGCAAAGAATGCTCCAGGCTTTCTCTGTTTGACGATCAAATTAAAGCTCATCACATTGAAAACTGGACACATCGTACTTCAGAGATGAGTGGTCGATTACCCTGTCATGTACTATTCACTTTTGCCAAGTTTCCAGCGTTGGTCCATATTATTATTTGTGTTCGTGTAAAATGTATCACTATCACCCACCACTGGTTTTGTAATGACATATTTATATGACATGGCGATAACTCGATTTCTTTTCAGAATCTCCGGCACGTCACAGTTTTAAACAAATGAAAAGTCAAGCGCCCTCGCCCCTGCCACCTCAAGCCATACTCGTATTTCTCTCAGTAGGAACAAAAATGATATCTGTCAATAGAAATGAAAAGAACAGTGTTGCGACTCTGACGTCTACTGTTTAAGAGCGATATTTTGGAAGACAAACTATTGAGCTTTTAATTACACGTTTCCACAGCCGCCTTCAGAAAGGTGGAGACAACTTACATTTAATCCGTCAGCAAAGAACATATTGATGGCCCTTGGTATGTCAACGGAAACGGAATTATGATATTTATTGATGTGTTTCCGTCACCTCATGCATCATGTAATTTGTGTGCGGCACAGGAACCTTTCTGGTTTTTAATAATTCTGTCATGCACGTGAAATATTTCACAGCTCATCTATTCAAGATCACAGCTCAGGGATACAAACTCCCCCTTCCCCGCCCGCCCCCCCCCCGAGAAATAGCTGCAGGCTTATAAACTAGGGGCGCACTTGCGACTTGCTGTCTTGTTGCAGAGTTTTATGTTCCCGTTGATGCTGTAATGAACCTGAGTGTCGCCTGTGCGCGTGACTTCATTTCTGTGCTTACATTTCGAAAAGTGCGAGGCGACAGCGACACGACAATATCACATGTGCACGGCTGAGAGAATGGAGTGTACCATCTATGTGCTGTTAAATTGGAACTGTCACAATGTCCAGGTCAAGCACTTGGAGAAAATAAAAACAGTAACAACAACACCAACAGAAAGTATTAAATCGTCTTCAATGGCGATCCAACGATCGAATTATGTGTGTCAAGATTGCAGATATTGCAAACGTATTTCCCCACGTCGAAAATGCGTTGTCCCCACTGACCAGATGATCAGACTAATCTAAAAAGTTTCCTCCGACCAGATGAATAATTCAAGGTGATGAACAAACTCATCCCAACAATCAAATTTCATGTCCGGCAAAGGGCCCAAGCCGCAATTGTGTCCGCTGTGGCCATTTTTAGGTCTAATTCAATGATTAGTCAGAATTAAAAACCTGATCTGGAGGAATTCTGCTTGGTTTAGTGTGACCGCTAGAGGATTTACCCTGTAAAAGGCCATTGACCACCCGGTCACAGGAAGCATCATCCACCCCCCCCCCTCCTTTTTTCCCCTTTTTGTGAATTTCTGAGGTAGTATGTATGGGGTAGGAATCCAACTCCTTTTATGTTAAAAAGAAAAAAAAGTAAAGTATCTTCATCGGGGGTCTTCAATATGAGACATTCAGCGGCAACTTATAATATGCTCACTGTTTAAGAATTACCCAAAGATGGAGGAAATTAAGAGCTTAGGCAGAGTTTGAATTTAAGTTTGGGTTTTATCGCGCGTCGGCTCGATAACGGTCACTTTGCACATTTCACGATCTGTTTTGGTTTTTTTTATTTATGTTTCCCCATTCAGAGCTTCATCAGTTTAAATTTCACATGTGGAACAGGATGGGAGAAAATATTGCAAGAAGGGAAAAGTTGTAGGAGGCACAGCCTCGAAATCAATCACAAATAATACAATAACAGAGCTTCCCTTTTTCCTTTGTGTTTTATTGTATGTATCGTTATGGTATTCTTTGATACGCGTGGCTTTGCTATACCCGTTTTCCTTTTTGCAAGTTTTTTTACTTTGCTTGAAGTCTTGCTGCGACAACACAGATTTTCTGTGGTTTATCTAATAAAACGGGATGAGGTAGGTGGGCTGATTGATTAATTAGTTCAAAGGCTGCAGGATACTTAACATTGAGGATGTCGGCAGGAAAGTTCACAATAGGCCCATTATCCTTGATTTTTACCGTAAGGAAAAGGTTCAAATGTGATTTTTGATTTATATTAATAAGGAGATAAGGCCTCCAATGTGATCATGAAAGGCTTTTTAACAGCTGAGCCTTAAATGCTACAAAACATCGTAATACGCATAGAAAGACGTAAAGGTGTACGCGGGCAAATTTCAAAAGATCTTGAAGTTCGATCTGTAATTGATACGTTCGTTGATTTTGAACCACAACTGGCTTGAACAGAAGAAAGTGTTCCGACATTTTGAGCCGAAAAAAAAAAAAGTGCATTTTCGTCGAGTAGGATTAAAAAGTATGACAGGAAATTTTCGTTCTGCGACTCCATTTACACATTGGTGATCAAAACAAATAACGATGATCTCTCTGTGTATTCCCCTGGTCAGTGGGCCAACTAGTAACTATAATTCTCAGATGTATCTGGGTACTCAGACGACACGGAGTTTCTTTCCTGCCTTTAATTCTGTTTCATTGACCATTTTCTGGAATGTTCTAGCACTGGCTACGTAGCTACACACAGACCCGTGTAATGACGGTGCAAAGGTCCATGCCAGATGGGAATTGTGGAATGTTTCAGACTGCTCATTAAGTATTCTTGTATTTTGTATTTTGTATACTTCTTTAATCTCATTTGGGAAATTCGCCTTAATGTCACTGCAGCCCAGTTACAACTGGAGCTGACCCATCGTCGCCACAGCGCAGCGCCGGCCGGGGGGGGGGGGGGATTCTTTTTTGGGAGGAAGGAGTGGTTGGGATAACCTTTATTTAATTTTGTCGGGGCAGCGGTCTGTATGGCCTGCTCTTCTCGATTTCCAACTGCCAAGGTATCTTTAAAGTGCGCAACGTGCACGCGGTCCCTCAGAAGTTTTCGTCCTTATCCAAGAAGACTGGGTGCTCAATTCTACCCGTAGGAAATCCTAAAAATCCCAAAATTCTAACATGCCTGCACCGACCGGGAATCCAACCCTGTACCTTCGGCATGAGAGCCTAACACCTTGCGTCTAGATTACTGCGTCATCGTGTTCGTTTTCATATAATCTAGACAATGATAACAATAGAATAATTAATGTGGAACGTACATTGCGGTATCTGCATTTATGTATTTATCTTTTGTTTTATTATTATCTGCATCAATTATCGTGGATCATTTTAACCAAATGTTTTTATGCTGAAGGTCCTTGGCTCCCAGTATTGGTTATTAAAGGATCCACCTCCCTTTGTCTCCAGCAGGGCGACGTGTTCAGGTCTTTATTTAAGCAGATTCGCTGTCCTTGGCATTTACACCTCCCTTTGTCTCCAGCAGGGCGACGTGTTCAGGTCTTTATTTAAGCAGATTCGCTGTCCTTGGCATTTACACCTCACTTTGTCTCCAGCAGGGCGACGTGTTCAGGTCTTTATTTAAGCAGATTCGCTGTCCTTGGCATTTACACCTCCCTTTGTCTCCAGCAGGGCGACGTGTTCAGGTCTTTATTTAAGCAGATTCGCTGTCCTTGGCATTTACACCTCACTTTGTCTCCAGCAGGGCGACGTGTTCAGGTCTTTATTTAAGCAGATTCGCTGTCCTTGGCATTTACACCTCCCTTTGTCTCCAGCAGGGCTACGTGTTCAGGTCTTTATTTAAGCAGATTCGCTGTCCTTGGCATTTACACCTCACTTTGTTTCCAGCAGGGCGACGTGTTCAGGTCTTTATTTAAGCAGATTCGCTGTCCTTGGCATTTACACCTCACTTTGTCTCCAGCAGGGCGACGTGTTCAGGTCTTTATTTAAGCAGATTCGCTGTCCTTGGCATTTACACCTCACTTTTCTTGATTTGGTTTCGGTGTGTTTTTATGGTAGGGATTTTATTATTGTTATTATTTTTTTTAGAATTTTGCCCGGAGCAGCTGCCTTGTTCGGCCTTCTCTTCTCGATTTTCAACTGCCAAGGTATCTTTAACGCGCACAATGTGCACACGGACAGTTCGAGTTTTTCGTCCTTATCCGAGAAGACTATGTGCCTTGATCCTACTTATCATAGGATCAGGGACAGGAATTTTTTCCCCCGCAAAAAACCCATTCCAACATGCCTGTACGTACCGGGGATCGAAGCCGGTACCTTCGGCATAAGAGGCGAGCACCTTGTCTGACTAGACCACCGTTTCCCCGTTGCATTGTCTCCACCAGGGGTAGTAAATCCCCTCAGATGTATGGGCTTACGCCAATTGCCCCCACCTAAACTTCATTGTAGAATTTAGTGTCAACACATGGACCACTGCTCGTCAGTGTAACTGGCTCAATTTAATCATGTTCTTTAAGGTATGGAATCTTATTTCTGAAACAATCCTTCCTTTATCAGCTATACCTTTGCTTGAATTTGTTTATATTAATCTTATTCATGTGATAGGTTTTCAGGGTGGTCCCCATTGTTCTGTAGTGGCCATGACGGTCGTTTCGAGGCTGTGTGTACATACGAATGATCTATTCCTGTAAGAGGCAGACTTGTCGTTTGGGGTACAGAATCAATGGCCAGCTTAAGAGGGGTAGCCGCAGCATACACCCCGGGTGTCACAACAACTATTTGTAAGGATTGAAGGGGGAGGGGGAGGGTTGATTATAGCATAGCAAAGCAGATAGATAGATAGATAGATAGATAGATAGATAGATAGATAGATAGATAGATTTTTTTTTTTTTTTTTTTACCCGCTCCTTTTGGATGGCGCCGCGAGGTTGATTAGTACTTTGCTGTTATCTGACAATCTATGGTAACTTAGTATTGTTATAATAAATGAACTTACCTTTCCTTATCAGGGTTATCTTTGGTTACCGGTATGGTAAATGGGTTGGTTTTTCATAACCTTGAAACTGGGTAGACAGAAACTGGTAGAAGGAGGGTGAGGAGGGAAGGATAAATGTTAAATCCACGCATACACGAACTGATTAATATTAGTATCCTATGCTATGTCCCCGGCCATACAGGTCACGGGGCGGAGCAACCCACAAGCCCGCACCAGAGTGGTGCCATCACTGTCAAATATTTTCTCGTCACCATCTTTTATCACTAGCCAAAACACCGAATACTGCAAGAGGGCCTTTACTACGGTGACTCTGTTACTGTTATACCTTACACCTATTCGGAGTGGTTAACTGAGTTAGTTGCTTGTATGTAGTAGGAGATGTGCTGGCCTTTAGCTTTCTTGTACTGATTTATGTTTTTATTGTCCCTCCCGAGTTATAGATGGTTCTCTGTCAGGGATCCCCCTCGACGGTCAGACCTCACTCAACGGGGCTGCTCAGGGAAAAACTCCCCCAACTAGGTCTCCCGGGACACTCCCTGGAGCAAACGCTCTCCCCTCTCCAGGCCAGGCAACGACCACAAAGGTAGTGGCCTGCCCCGAAGGTGGGAAAGGGGACAGCTGACCATGCGGGAGGGGGCCCATCCTAAGACCCCATCTTTTTGTGTGTTGCGTTTTTCCTGCGTGTTATCCCGGCTGTGTCCTACCTGTTGTTGCAAAGTTAGTTGTCACTGTTATCTGCCATGTCGCGTTATCTAACCTCTTGCAGTGTGGATATAATTCGCGATGCGCCAGGATCTGAATAGGGCCTTATCTGCAGTGATTAGTATCTGTGGAATACAAGTTCTTCCTTTCATTATTCCCATAGATTTCTCAGAGCCAATTCGCTATAAAATAATACCAAAATGTTACCATGCTTTCCGTATTTGTATTTTGATATTGTCAGTTTTGCCACCAGGATAACGTGGTTTAGAATTAAAAGATCAGCAGACTTCAGGCTGTCATGATAGGGGATGCCAAGAAGGCAAGTGGAGCTGGTTAGCTGGATCCGTTTACCTGTATTGCTGTTAATCAGGTTCTCTACCTCTGCCCAGACTTGCTTAACCATCTCACACTCATAGAAAAAATGTTCTATGAAATCGACCGCCTGACAACTTTTACATTGATTTGTTTCGGATATTTTCATTTTTTGAAGAAGGATATTTGTTGGATATATATTGTGTAAAATTTTCCACTGAAGAGCTCTCAGTCTTGATTCTTTGGTCACCTTAAATGGTAGGTGCCAGTATTCAGTTGTTATTTCAATTTGGAATTTGCGCTGCCAAAACTGATTGGCTATTGATGGTTCACTCTCTTGCAATAGAGATCTAAATGTTCTTTGGCCTAAGTTTCCGATTTCCATGTCTCTAAAAACCAGCTTGTTTATGCCACAATTGGCAATTAGAGTGAGAGGGCTTAAAGCATTGAACAAAATATTGTATTCAAGTAGTGAACTCGGAAAATTCCCATACCTGTTTAAAAAATCATGGTAACTTAATAATCTCCCAGTTTCTCCTTCCAGCATGTCTTTAATGAGTACTATGCCCTTATCTATGCAGCCTGGCAGCAGCAAGGTTCTTGCCTTGAATTTTACCTTATCACTGTTGAACAGAGGATCATCTTTTTTTGGAAGAACCGTTTCTTTAGACTCCCCTTTCCGCGTTAACCATGTTAGCAGAACCTTCTTCCAGAAGCAGCTATTGATACTATCCTGGCCTTGAAAGGATTTATGGTCAAGATTACTCCTAAAGGCCAGGAGCCCCCCTACATGTCTTAACGCGAACATGGGCAGTAATTTCCATTCCTCTTCCTTATCAGTACTGAGTTTTTCCACCCATTGCAATAAGTATGCCTCTTGCATCATGCAGATATCTATCATTTTAAGTCCACCCTTGTGGTACTGGTCGCACATAATCTTCCTCTTTACCTTTTCGAAGGCTCTAGTATTTGAGAAGCGACGCTTCCAGATAAACCTAAAGAATATTCGGTTGATTTTTTCAAGAATTTTTAAAGGCAGTGATATACTTTGTATTATATGCTGTATCTGGGATACTCCAAAGGTTTTAATAACTTGAATTTTGCCTATAATTGATAGATCACGTCTAGACCATGCCCCAACCATGTTCTCTATGTACTCTATTTTGCCTGTCCAGTTTTCCTCCAGGTCTTGGGCAGGCTTTTGAGAACTGAAAAAAATACCTAGAATCTTTATTTTTTCCACAAACGATATATCAAACTGAAGAGGTCCAAATACATTCTTTTTGCCCAAACACATTGCGTATGATTTGTTCTTGTTTAGTTCCAATCCTGAAAATAAAGAGAAAGATTTGATTTTAGAAAGAACTTCTCGAAAATCTATTCAATTCCGCAGGAACAGCGTTGTGTCATCAGCGTACTGCCTGATGATTGTTCTCGTCTGGGACTTAGGATACTTAATACCTTGTATGCTTTCGTCCTGCCTTATATTGAGTGCTAGGAGCTCAGCAGTCAGGATAAAGATCAGAGGTGAGAGAGGGCATCCTTGCTTCACGCCCCGTTCCAGTTTAAATTCCCTAGAAATATGTCCTCCATTCTTGACACTTATAATGGAACCTGTGGATATAATGTTCATCCATTTTTTGAAATTTCCGCCAAAACCGAATATATTAAAGGCATTAACCATGCACTGCCTGGATAGAGAATCGAAGCCTTTACGGTAGTCTACAGATAGCAGAATGCTGTTACTGTTTTTCTCCTTTTCGTGTTCTATGAGGTCATCCAGCTCTCTCAGAAGGGAGGATATGTGTCTGCCTCGGATAAAACCCGTCTGGTTGTGATGTATCAAGAGGGGCATGACTTGCTTCAGCCTTAATGACAATGCCTTGGCTATCAACTTGTAATCTGTATTTGTTATGGTGATGGGTCTCCAGTTTTCTAGAAGGTCGCGTTTCAGTCCCTTTCCTTTGAACAGGAGAGAGATGATGCCTTTATACTGTGAAAAGGACAGCGTATTAGTTTCAAAGCTGTAATTTATTGATTTGAATAGTAATTGACATATATCCTTCCAGAAGAACTTGTAGAACTCTACAGGCAGTCCATCTGATCCTGGACAGGAGCCGTTTTTTGTATGTTTAAGTGCCATTGCAATTTCAGACAGTGTTAGTGGCGAGTCACACATCTCTCTATCTCCGTCACTTAATGTTGGAACCTCTATGTTCTCAATGAACTTGTATTGCTGATTGGTGATATCTTCAGATTTCTTCGTTTCTTTATAAAGATTTTCGTAGTAAGATGTTATTATTTCTAATATTTCATCTTGGTCAGTGATAATTTGGCCTTCTGGAGAGCATATCTTGTGGATGGTGTTATTTATGCCTCTGGTCTTTTCTAACTGCAAAAAATACTTACTTGATTTTTCACCGTCTTCTATCCACTTGATTCTGGATCTGACTTGGGCCCCTCTAGCAGCTGCCATTATGTACACCTCTAATTCCTTTTTAACGGTAGAGATTTCTCTATGAAGTCTAAGATTAGTGGGATCTGAGATTAATTCTCGTTCTAATTCATTTAGTTTTGATATAAGATTCTTCTTTTTACGTGTGGATTTAGCGGCTTTTTCTTTGCCATAGGCCATACTTACTTCACGAACCCTAACTTTCAGCATCTCCCAGAGCAGGTGAGGGTTCAATTCTGGGAAATTCTCTACGGTTTCTGCAATGGCACTTTTAATCAGAGAGACATAGACATTATCTCGTAATAAGGATACATTTAGTTTATAATAGCCCTTGCCATAAACAAACGAAGAAGAAGACAGTGTCGCCTTTACAGCTCGATGGTCACTGAAGCCAACACTTTGAATTTCACACCTTGTAAACAGCGATGTTAATCCTTCCCCAGCAAATACATAATCTAACCTTCTGGCGGAAGGAGGGCTGCTTCTGCTCCAGGTGTGCTCCTTCTTCCCGGGATGGTGTAATCGCCAGATGTCACTCAGGTTTAAGTCATTGATGCAACTTCTTAGATCTGCGATATTCTGGGCGCTATGCGCGAGGCCTGAAATGATGTCTAATTTATTGCTCCAAACTGTATTGAGGTCCCCCATGATTATGACATTATCCATTGCACCCCCAATCTGTTCCTTTATAGTATTGTTTAAATCTCTCAGAAAAGGTCCCTTTTCATCATTTATACAGGGCGCATATACGTTAACGACATAGTACATCGAACTGTCTAAGATTATTTTGGAGATAAGAGCTCTGTCGGTAGAGTGTACAAATTCAATATTCGTTAAATCCAGGGATTTGGAGAATAGCGTAAGCAGGCCTTTACTGTGGGTGGTCCCGCTGCTATAATGTACTAATCCACCCCATTCCTTTTTTATCATTTCTATATCATCTACAGATAGATAAGTCTCCTGTATTGCTATGACAGAGTTTCTGTCTTGTTTAAAAAACCTAAATAAACTGTTACGCTTCTTTTTATTTCTTAGTCCGCGAACGTTAAGGGTCATAAAATGTAAGTCAATGCTCAAACTCGTACCGCTATTCCGTGCCGAAGCCATTATTCTATATCATAAATCCTTTTTCCAGGTCGGGGTCATAGTCCGTGTCTGTAGGATGATGGGAGAGAAGGCTTAAGTAGCTTGATCCACCTGTATGTTATCTTCGACAATGTCCAGCGTACTGTCCTCGTGTGACTTTGTGGTTCTGCTATGGTCAGTGGTATCGACTGGGTTGTCTTTTTTGGCCCGTCGGCTAGGGTTGGTGTCGCAGCCTGGAGAAGAGGCGGGGAGGGGGCGTTTCTGACTGGCTGATCGTGCTCGATCCAAGAAGGCGGCCATTTTCATTCTCTCTGCGCTGCTTGCTCTTACTCTTGACCTCCCTCTCGCTGAGATACTCTTCTTAGATGATTTAATAGGGTCGTCTGCTTTTTCCTGGCCGTCATCTTGCAGTGGGGCCGTGACTTGGGACAATTGTACCACCGAAGCTTCACACTCCGAGTCTCCTTTTCTGTGGCCGGGCCGCTTGCAGACCAGACACACTTCTTCGTTCTGGCAGGCGGCGGCTACGTGTCCTACCCTCAGGCATTTTTTGCATTGTACTTGTGAAAGGTCATTCGGCCTTTCTTTGTAGTACAGAGATGCTACAAAAGGACCCAACTGGAGCGTTTTGGGAATAGGGCTTTTTGGGAGATCAATAGTGATTATTCTTCTGCCACTTAGCCACTCTGTCATCTTACCTTGTGGGTCCCTAATTTTTTCCATTATCACATTCGATCTTAGGCGCACCCCCAGCTTAATTAGATGTTTTTCCAAGCTGTCATTACTAAATGACAGGGGTACCCCACTTATAATGAGTCGGGTCGAAGGAATTTCTTCCCCATTGGATCCTAGTTGGACAAACGGATTTTGGCTTCGAGGATTCAAACACTTACCTCTTATATTTAGCCCCTTGGACAATAGAGTTGTCCTGCTCTCGGTTGACCTAGGGTATATCCTCCACAGTCCCCCTATCCGCTGTGCTCCAATGATAGACAGAGGCCCACTACTTTTCTCAGCAACGAAGCAAATCTCGTATGGTGTGTAGGCTGAGTTTTTCTCCTCGGGCAGGTCTCTCGCCAACACGAAGACTGGGGGACAACTCATTTTAATGCTCAACCGGAGCGTCGAAATGATCAATTACTCAGGATATTAAATGGAGAAGCGAAAGGAAACACACATACACACTTACACCAGAAAACTAACGAGATAGATAGATAGATAGATAGATAGATAGATAGATAGATAGATAGATAGATAGATAGATAGATAGATAGATAGATAGATAGATAGATAGACAGATAGATAGATAGATAGATAGATAGATAGATAGATAGATAGATAGATAGATAGATAGATAGATAGATAGATAGACAGACAGACAGACAGACAGACAGACAGACAGACAATCAGACAGTTAAATAGAAAGTTCGATAGGCATCTTCAGATTCTTCCTCTTGTATTATTTGTTCTCGTGTCTGTCTGTATGTCACAGCGGCGAGTTAGAAAGAGAGTCAATAATAATTATATCAATCATACTCGGACGCGCGAGAGGCGGATAAACATGCACGTGCGTGTGTATGTGTATAGATGTATCTGTGTGTGTGTGTATGAGTGAGATGAACCCCCATGAGTGCTGCTGCCCACATAATAACGAGTGACGACGGCCCTGCCTATTACAGATACTCCGATCACGGCTAAATGCGCCGTGTTGACATTTATTGGGCTACGTTAATTTATGAAAGCCCCGCACACGGGAAGTGAAGCGATATAATGACTATTTCCTCTATACACATAATCAGCATGTCGAGTCCCCCTGGACCCCGCCTGTCCGGGCACCCAGTCTGTTGTTTTCCAAACACAGGGGCGGGTCAAGATTATCGTATTTCTCACAACTTGCCAGGTGTAGCATTAGAAACAGAAAATCTATCTCTTCCCGTTTTCTGTCTGTTTGTCTGTCTGTCAGTCCCTATGTCTCTGACTGTTTGTGCGTCCTCCTCTGTCTGTCTGCATGCCTGTCTGTCTGTCTGTCGGTTGTTCCTCCTGTCTCTGTCTGTCTTTCCCTCCTCCTGTTTCTGTCTGTCTGTCTGTCTGTCTGTCTGTCTGTCTGTCTGTCCGTCCTCCTCTCCATGTCGGTCTGTCCGTCCTCCTCTCCATGTCTGTCTGTCCGTTCTCCTCTCTATGTCTGTCTGTCCGTCCTCCTCTCCATGTCTGTCTGTCCGTCCTCCTCTCCATGTCCGCCTGTCTGTCCTCCTTTCCATGTCTGTCTGTCTGTCCTCCTTTCCATGTCTGTCTGTCTGTCCTCCTCTCCATGTCTGTCTGTCTGTCCTCCTCTCCATGTCTGTCTGTCTGTCCTCCTGTATCTATACGTCTGTCTGTCTGCCTGTCCACATCTCTCTGTCTGTCTGTTTGACTCTTGCCAATGACTGTGATATCGTAACATCAACATCATAAATCACATACGCCTACATATCACATTCCACCCAAACACACACCAGTTATGCAGATCTTTGATGGCCAAATTTGATGCATTTTGATCGGCGGGAATACCCTACCATGCTAAACCCGGCCAGACACGGTTAGCTTCTGCCATTATTTCTTAGGTGGTACATTTTATTGGCAGCAAGTGGCTGTGAGGCTCCGGGCTTAGCATGATTAACCCCCCCCCCCCCCTTTAACACAGACTTATTTTGCGTAGTTTTTTACGCATACATGATGTAAGAGAATAATGTATCCATGTGCGCGTAGTTCAGGAACGTGTAAACCCCCCCCCCCATCTTTGTTTTAATCCGTAATGTCGTACACTTTACAGCGGGTCAAATGAAGGTTGGGCTGAACTAACATTGCCGGTGGAAACCCCGTGGCTGAGGGGGTCAGGATTTTAAATCATACGTTTAAAAACGTCCTGGCAAAATCTGGGTTATGGCGGAATCATCGAAACAAAACACGAACATCATTTTCAAGTTTTTACCCTCGCCAATCTCTCACATTTCGGAATAACTCGTTACATGAGATGGCAGGAACAATATTAATGCTTTGGACAAAGATAACCAAGAAGTTTCTAGAAAGTTTCGCATTGAAACACAAATTTTCGTTCCATTATTTAATTACTGCCATTCGTTTATTTTCCGAATCTCTGGCATTCACGGCTTCATTTTTACCTCCTCTCTGGTTTCCTTGTTTTCATCAGCTGTCACCTCGAATTTTTCTGGAGCTATCCAGTCGGGAGGCGGAAGTAATGATTTGAATCCGGATATCTAACCTCTGCCGCCACCCCCCCCCCTCCCCACATATCTAGGTTATCAACTTGCCCCAGCTATTTTTCTACCCGTTAATTTAGCAAACAAACAAAGAGAAGCGAAATAATGGAGCCTGTAAAGTTTCGTTGTTTCAGGTGAGAAGGATCTACATCAGCTCTTTCTTTCCTTCTCTTTCTCCCTCTTCTTCTCTCTTCCTCTTTCTTTCTCACACTCGCATACACGCTCAGACAATCAACCTCCTTAACAAAAATAAAACAAAAACAAAATCTCTGCCGTTGTTGGAGAACACACAACGAGCAGAATAAAAGATTTTAGAGCCATCGATGCTCCTGTTCCGTGATGTGACCGTTTATCTGCCCCTTTGTTATGTCAAGTTACATTCGTGATCAATTTTTGTACACATATTAAGACATTGCTATGGGAACTGTTGTGTCCACGATCTGTGATAGTTATCTCCTGCTAGATTTTCCTGTCACGTCGTGGCTGATGTGTCTCAATTAGCACCTGGGTAAATGTTCTTATAGTTTTGTTTCTGCATCTTTCTGGAGTAAATTTACGTTAAAGTAAGCCGTTGGTGGCTATTAAAGTTTCTGCGTGAAGGATCGCTGTCCAGATGGAGAACAATCTTCTGTCTCACAGCATAGATCTACCCTTTGTTTCTCAGCCAAAGGAAGTTTCTTACAGCCAAACTGTTGCATGAATCACCAGAGTTTATAATTACGGGTAGTTACGGGTATGCGAATGTCAGTGAAGGTGAATGGCCCATTATTCTGCGGGTGAATCACGCGGGCTATTCGAGCGGTTTCCAACTAAAACTTGGCTAAACTACGGCGAGAAGTCTGAACAGTGTGAGACGACAGTTATTCTGATCGGCTACTTGGTCTGAGACAGGCAACTAAAGTCTAATTTAGAGAAACAATCTTAAGAGTGCTAAAGGGGTCCATATTAATTTCATTGGTGAATCATCTTTTTTTTTTACAAAATTCGTAATATCACAGACAGACATAATCTACAGTACGGGCCTTTTTCCATTAGATTTTTAATTTCACCCTTATTTGATCTTACTATATAAGAATCTAAAAACAGCAAACGAACCCAAAGTAAGATCATGAAAAACGACAAAAACAACAACAAAAAACAACGATGACGGTCCAAAGTGACCGTTGTCATGCCGACGAGTAGTTAAACCCGAGCTCGAACTCAAACTCATTGGTCAGATGTAACTTGAATAATCATGTTCCTCGTCGGTTCAGTGCAGAAGGGGATTATCTGTCTCCATCTTTGTGACAACTCAGATAATCGATTCTCTCACTGAATGGAAGATTTTGTGTTGCACTCAAGATGGCTGTTTCAAAGAGCGAACGCCGTGTGGTATCGTGAATTCTCATGGTAGGGTTAATTTCTTTCTCACTTTCATAGAACCTAGTAAAAATACTCCACTTGATCCAGTATTCTCCGTAGGTTACATTTCCTGGTTACTAATCACGACTTTTGTTCTTGTTTATTCCAACTCCACTTTTTGCACAACTGAGAAATTCAAAGTGAAAGTTTTCGGCTTTAGTTGTTCTGATAAGGCGTTAGAATAAATCGGAACTGTGAAACAGCAGATAAGTGCCTTCACGCATTTTAAACAAGTATCAAAGGGTGCAATTGTTACATGTCTTTTACATACTACAAGATCTTCAGTTTTTCAGAAAACGGACATAGAACCAACAAGAACTAACGTCGCTAGATTTCATGATTATCCGGTTTAAATCCGAGGATGTGACTGGGGCGCGTCGTCTTTCCAAACCAAATTTTAGTACATAAATTCGTACTACTGGGATCCCAGCTAGCATCACTACGTCAGCCCGACGTAGATTTCTGTGTCATTGGTGGGATTAACGTTGTGGCAGATTCCATACATCAAACCAACATCGACGCGATGTTGTAACGAGCGGATCTACTCAAAAACCATGTCATTCCTAAATGCAAGCTTAACGTCCCTCAGGGTTGCTGGCTGGGACTCATAACTTTTGTTCCATTCCACATTTTTCATGAAAAGAAGATTTCTCTACAATTATTTCCTTGGAACAAGAATGATCGCAGACAAGAGTGAATGACGCTGTACCAACAGACGTTTCTGTTACTGGTCGAAAAAGACTTTAGAAACCAAATTTAGCAAATGAAATCAAAATAATCTCGGCAATAAAATGCCAGACGTGAGACTTATCACACGAACGATTCTCTGAGACATAAAGACATAAATGTGGCTACTTTACTCCCCCCGACCCACCCCCCCCCCCGCCTCCATGGAAAATACGTGACAAAAGCATGACGTCACAATGAGTGCTTGGTTAAAATGTTCATGTACAATTTTTTTAAATTTAAAGGCAAACAACCATCATCTTGGGTTCCACTATGCTCTAGAACTGATGCTTGATACAATAGAAGTAGCATGTACAGATACTTTAGGTTAACTTTATTGCTCGCGCCTTTTGTGCGTGTTTTAACAATGATAAATATTTCGATTTTTACGGTACACACAATATGGAAGGGCTGCTGTCACTGGATGAAACACAGGAAAGAATACGACAGAAATTGAAGGGAAAAAAACAACACTGAAGTATTTCAGATTGTAAAAATGACAAAAGTTTGAGAGGTGAAATTTAACATTGACAAATTGTCCAAAAACTTGTCACGGGGTAAACATTGAATCTCTACATAATTGTGAAAAATCGTGCATGTCAGAGGATCGTTTTGTCAGGATGACATAATGGCCCATTCCACCTGGCAGGACCGATTCCTATACCGTTAAATACATAGGCAATTTTAACTACAAGAACGGAATAAGCTATTTATAGCTTATTGAAATAGAAATTGTTAAAAGTAGAGTAACAGATTGTATCCTAATTGGGATATCGTTCACCTAACACATTAATAGCCAGAATGCATTTCTGCGTGTAGCTTCACTTCGCAAACTGAAGATCTAGGGAAGGGTTGTGGAGCCCCGTCAGGGGCAGGGAGGATGGTGTCTGGTGGGAGCCATCCCCGACAAGGCTAGTCCACTACGGCGACTGCAGGGGAATGTCAGGTCTGGGTTGGGTGTAGAGTCCTTTTGTCGCAACTTCCTCTCGGTTGCTCTGACCCGCAGGGTGGTTTCGAACTTGTCGGTAGCTTGCTTTGTCGTTTTTCTCCAGGCATCGCGGTCAGCTGCGAGATCTGACCACTCACTTTGATTAATGCTGCAAGAGATGAGGGGCATCTTGAGGGTGTCCTTGTGGCGCTTTCGGGGAATATCCCTTGTGCGGTAGCCAGTAGATAGCTCTTCGTATAGCACGATTTTTTTTTAAAGACTGTGGTCTTCAATTCTTGAGACACGACCAGCCTAGCAGAGCTGGGTTCCGGGCAAATATAAATGTGAAGTTATTTATCATACAGATCCCGTCTTGAACTGACTTTACACCATGAGATTATGAGCTTAACAACGTTACAATGTTAGTCATCACCCGCCTGTGTACAGTCCCATTGATGCGCACCTGGTAGCGTCTTGACACTTCTGGGAGCAGCGATAACGACTTTGTCCACGCCTGCACGGGCCCATCTTGACCACAACTTTGTCCCGCAGACCTGTCCAGTTTCACTAGATCCGTGACGCCAGTACCTGTAACCTTACTGGGCTCTTTGTCATTAGAGCAGTTTTTAGATGCTTTAATCAGTTTGATGTATGTTTACTGAGACGTACATTGACAAGAGACATGTCGTTGTAATTGTGAAATATTTCAGTTTAACCATAGGAAAAAAGGTGCTGCTGTTTACATTAGCAGCTAGCCCTGTGTCATAGACATTGTGTTATCGGGAAGGCTGAGAACAAATCCAATGAGATATTTTTATTCTGTCTCCATTGCCTTGATAAATCCCTCTCTCTCTCTTTCTCTCTCTCTCTCTCTCTCTCCCTCTCTCTCTCTCTCTCTCTCTCTCTCTCTGTCTCTCTCTCTTTCTTTCTTTCCCTCCCCCCTCTCTCTCTCTCTCTCTCTCTCTCTCTCTCTCCCTCTCTCTCGCCCTCTCTCTTTCTCTCATTAGTGCCACCCAGAAAGGCGAGAGAGAACACAAGGCATGTGGAAGAGAGGATGTATTCTGGCTATTCTACTGAAAATCTATGGATGTCATGTCGGATTTCAATGAGGGGAGTACTGTGTACATGAGAGGCGAGCACCTCTAGATCACCACACTCGACTATCAATGCGAGCACCTTTAGATCAGCACACTCGACTATCAATGCGAGCACCTCTAGATCAGCACACTCGACTATCAATGCGAGCACCTCTAGACCAGCACACTAGACTATCACAACACGGAAACAGCAAAGATTAGAGCGATGTTTTTGGTATCTCTTGTTAAGCTTTGGTTTTGACATTTGCGGTGTTTTTTCATAAAACAGCAGTAAACAGCCCAGATGGTGTCTGAACGCGAGGTAGGGTCAGCCTGTTCGTGACCTGGCTAAAGAGAGTCAATGTTGATGTCCCATACAGAATGGCAAGCGACAGGTCCCAGATTTGCTAGCAGGGCATTGATCTCCTTCCCGCATACCGTGACACCATCGAGGTTCACGGGCGGAGATCAATGGGGGAGGAGCCGTAAACATAGACAAGAAAGGTTGGGGGGGAGGGGGTGATCGTATGCACAGAGGCTAGATTAGAAGATGCTAACGATGACATTTGCAAGATGAGATTGAAAAGAAAACACCTTGAAGTAGTAAATAGTTCGCTAAAGTAGGAAACCTTGGCGACAGCACGGTTTGCGCATTGCTTATGGGAGAATAAAATGTAGAGATTGTATTCAAAGAAACCAATGGGATAGTAGAGCTTGGTGATACTGATCTCTTTATTCATCCGTTCATCCGTTCATCCAGTGACGTAGAATGAGTTGCCAGCGCCCGGGGTCAAGGCAAGCACTGCGTCCCCTAACCCGTGAGTTGTTGGCATCTATCTATCTAGTATCACATTTTGGTCTAGAGGCAAGACGCTCTCCTCTCACCCCGAAAGTACTGGGTTCGATTCCTTCTCGCCGCAGGAATGTTGGAATTTTTTTAGAATTTCCTCAAATTTTCCTGTCCCTGATCCTATGAGAGGTACGATCGAGCACCTAGTCCTCTCGGAGAAGGAGAAAAGAAAACTCGGAGGGCCCATTCGCACGTGAAAGATACCTTGGCAGTTGGAAATCGAAAATAGCAGGCCAAACGGGCTCCTGCCCTGGCAAAATAAAATAACATGTATCCTTCCTATTCCCTCCCCCTCCCCCTCACCCCCCCTCCCCAAGAAAAAAAAAGCGGACATGCGTTGCGCTGTGGAGACGACATGTCAGCTCCAGTTATAACTGGGCTGCAATGACACAAATTCAAATTTCCCAAACCGGATTAAAGAAGTATACACAATAAGAATATAAATACAAAAGAACGTGTTAATCATACAAAAGTATGACCCAGTTAGCAAGACAAGCACATTTTATTCTATAAAATAACATTCAAAAGTGAATTTGAGGCAGTTTGATGCATAGGGTGATTATATAGCAGAATATTCTAGTACATTCCATCTTGATATTTATCATAATACAAGGTCAGAATCACTTCATCATCCCGTGACGGAAATTCTCGTTCGCAGAGCGTATAACAGCACAATCATACATGGTACACACATCTGATACATTATTGATAAACCTATATGACAACTGAGATAACTCATTAACAGGCATACATGAAGTGACATGGTGTGGAACCTTGGTGAACTATGGCCTACCATCTCGCTGTGATGACTTGTTGAGGCCAACTGCGGAGGGCAAAAAAAGCCCTTCATGGATTATTTTGTTCCATTGTGGACCTTTGTGAGTCCTATTGTCCTAGCTTTACAACCAACACAAAGCTCTACTTTCCCCCATTACAGTAAGCTTTTCAGGACTTCTCATGTTTCAATCTGTAGCCTAGGACATCAGCGAGTTGGACGTTTTACAGCCCAACGTTCATTTGCTTTTATTCGTCCTGCCCTTTAACTGTCAATTGATCTAACTGCCATTTTTCTTTTTATATTGCCTTTTATGTGTCATCCCACCATTTTAATGTCATCGATGAAGGCCTTCTTTCTTCTAGCCAC
>OZ007579.1:4043882-4073882 GCA_963931925.1 Onchidella celtica | reverse complement strand
GTTTTCTTGTTTTTTTAGCTAATGAAAATAGCACGCATGGACACAGTGAGATTTGACAAGGTTTTTCAACTCACTTTTGCCTTATTTTCTAAATTGGCCCCACCGTGCGTCTTGTCCTTTCTGAAAGAGACAAAGATCTACAACCCGATGTCGTAACTTTTATTCTCATTTACAATACTCTTTTCAGATCCATACAAAGGAACTTGAGAGTTTTACCAATGTGATAAGAATTTACAGGGAACTTTTTAGTTTCACTTGAGAAATTGAGAAGCTCTGAATACCTAACATAGCAAAGTACCCATGTAGACCGTGAAAGGTGCAAAGTGGAAATTAGCCTGTCCATGCATTATAAAGTGCAAACTCAAACCAATGTAGGAAGAACAAAGGAAACATCTCGTGCCATTGTTCATCTGTTAATGCGTTCTGGATCTGAACACTTTTCTGTTAGAGTGTTGCTATATTGGTTGTTAAACGTCTCCTGCAACCTTTATTTCAGGAGCCACACAGTTCCATCGGTGATGATAACGGGTCAAATGGTCCGATAAATTCTTGATATCCCGAGAAGTTCAAGAAGATCAAGACAAAATTAATCTGAACGCCTAACGACACGAGGAACTGTATAACTATTAGAAGGGATAAAGGGACAATCGTGTGTTGTGAACTTTTTGTGTGCAAATGTGCTATTCATTTTTGTATTCTGGACGATTAAAAGAGAAAGCAGCAGAAACAAAGATGCTGCCCTCTCTTCCCCCTCCCCCTGCTAGTACGATTAGAAAACGAACAAGCTCAGGTCTGCTGAAATAATTTTGTCACGATTTCAAAGGTCACCAGCGAGGGCATTATTCCAGGTGATTGACTGACGTCAGATCAACAGAACAAAAACTCTGTTAAAGATGAAACTGTCCTGTAAAGTGAAAAACCAACACTTTTCTGGCATGCTAGAGGTGTCGTTGTAGAAAAATGAATCAGTAGAACTGGAGCACAATCGGCTTTTGTGCGTGTGTCTATTTAAAGAAAACTATTCCACTGTGGCACAGTGCCTTTAAAAGTTCCCTTTGTTGCTCTTGTTATCGTTGATTTAGATGAAATGTTTGTAAAGGCACAAAGGAAAGTCAGAACACCAGTATCTATATTAATAAAAGTGAAACCTTACGACAATTGCAGCGCGCCTTTCGCTACTCCTCTCTTAATGCTGATTCGATGGCCCTCAGATTTTATACAACTCTTAGTATAGACTGTCGTCGTGTCGCCGGCACAGCAAATAAAAAAATAATTAATAACTCGCAGAACGTTTGTATTAGTTTCTAGGTTGCGACACATTAGCGTTCGGTCTATTTTTTCGGCAAATTAACGTAACTAAGATTGGTTCCGGTATAGACTGAATCACACTCACAAAACAACTTCCGGTTAGGACTGGTTTGAATGATGAGATTGAGTTCTAAGACTATTAAGTATAAAACTTTGTGTGTTCTCAATGTGCCTAGACTAGGAAAAAGAAAGGGTCTGGAATTGGGAGATTGACGCTGCAGGGCCAAAAGTACAGGTTTGGGTTTTCAATATTATTCCTTGGAAAATATCATAATATTTCTTTTCCATTGACACAATATGACGTTATCACTTCCTGCGATGTGCAAACAAACTAACCCGTGCGCAAATCATTGCCATTTGACGGATGCTGGCGGGACGCGCAGGACGTCAACGCGCAAAGGGAGAGCAGTAAAACGTATCTAAAAACAAACAAACAAACAAAAACAAAATAAAGCTAAAGGAACAGGCAAAATAAAGCAGGTCCATAATTAATAATCACCCAGAACTGAAACTAATAAATCGATTTATCCCGGGCAGGGCCGGGAACTCAGTTAGTTAAAAATAAACCAGAAGAGATCAGTGTTTAGGTTAAGCATTAAAGCAAATAAAACGCGTGACGACATACCTTAACGCCACCAATGCAACAACACAGCTGTGAGGTAAATCCTCCAACCAGTGAAATTATAGACAGAACCTTTTTGTTGTACCTTTGTCACATTAAGAAGGAAGTAAGACCTGGAATGAAATCATGAAAGGCTGTTTAACCGTTGCGCTGAGTCTTAACTTCTACAGAAATCATATTACACACAGTAAGACTACATAATTATGTACGTGGGCATATTTTAAAATGTCTCGACGCCCGCTAACATTTTAATACTTTCGTTGTTTTGAGCCGCAGCCGAGTTGAACCACAGACTAATAAATTAACCAGACTGGTAACACGAGCTTCGGGCTGTGTCGTTTTTTACGGAATTTCCCGAGCGGCGACCGTATAACCAACATGGCCGTCGCGCGGGAAATTCCGATTCTAGTTCTATCTGCAGTAGAAATTTCTTTTTATTCGTCAAGATTGGTTGTACATGTACTAATTTCTTGGCAGTAGGCCGGTCAAAATGGTATCATTCAAAATTGTAGCTATGCTGAAGCGTCGGTCGCTACCGTAAAGCTAAAATGGCGGATGGTTCATGACCTTTCGCTGTTTTATGACATCACACAATGGGATTATCCAGTCTGTGTGAGTTGAACAGAAGGAAATGTTCCGACATATTGAGCCGCAAAAAAAAAAAGACCCATTTTCTTCGAGTAGAATTAAAAAGTATGACAGGAAATTTCGTTCTGCCCCTCAATTTACATTATTGGTGATCAAAACAACTTTAAGAATCACATAATTATGTGTGTTCCTCGAGTGGGTGGGCCAACTAGTTAGTTTAAAAACCTATCTCATTTTCATGGCTTGTGTTTCCTGCTGAATAAATAAATAAATAAATAGATAAATAAATAATCTTAACGATGTCTAAGGGTATATAAACTCGCTTAACCCTCCGTATTCTATTATTGTATTACATAAACAGTCTGCGTAAGAGTACATTAATATGCGTTATTTATATAATCGATGCATCCTTAAAGAGCATTTTAAGATGTACCCACGCGCGCACCTACATGTGAACACGAGCTCAAACATACTGATATACGAAAAAAATCAAAACGATGACTGGAAAAATAATATTTTCTCTTCCGTGAGGAATAATTTACAAGTCTGGGCGGAGAACAATTAGGTTATTAGAATACTTTTACCATGTCTAATAGAAGTTCGTATGCTCATTATTTAGTGTCTGACGTCAGCATCATAGGGCTTTAAGTACGTGGTTTCATCCGAAGATAACTGACCGAATTTTACCTTCAGAAGGCAAAACAAACTACTGTACTCTCGAGAATTCCTTGCATTCGTCAACTTACCGTAAAAATCACAACCATTAACATCCCTGCCTTTGTTATTGCTGTGGTCCCGGTTGTAAACAGAACCTGTTGTCCGCAGAAATAATGAGGTTCTAGGTCAAGTCATTCAGCAGCTTTCCAAGTTACACAGATTCTATGTATTGCAAGGTTTCATTTCACGTCATAGAACTTGTGCTCCTACCAAATTTTGAAGCTGTCTTTATAGGTACCTACGCACCTTAAAGGTTTATTGCTAGGGGCGAATAGTGTACGTACCTATTCCTAAATCCATCCTTCCTTCAACCCTAAATCTTATTGAATCCCTAACCCTGCCCACTACCCTTTCAACCAATAAAACAGGAGGAAAACAAAGAGAAAATCTGAAAGAATAATTAATTAAGGCTGTTGTTAGGAGTATTTCGGGAGGAGCTGTCTAGCGCTGAAGTCACAAAGGCTTTAAAATACGTAACCCCAGCACAAAAGACTTGGAGGGGGGGGGTGGGGGGCGTAACATACTTGTAACAACATTCAAGTTTGAATATTGTTTCGTGTTTCGTCTGAAGTTACAATGGCATACTATTATGTTTTGTTCTCTTAAGACATTCAGTTCCTCTTTTTGAATTACGACTGATCTCTGCGGCTGCGCATGTTCTACCGCCGTGCACGGGGGTGGAGGGAGGTGGGGTGCCGTGCGAAAAACACCACAGTTTTGGGATCCCTAAGGACATAGATCAATTCAGACGAGAATTCCCCAAATTAATGTTATGAAGAATCTTCATGATGTTAATTCAGAATGCTGACCGAAGTAAGAATTAGACTCGGCCGATTTCCAATGATCAAAGTGGTTTACACAAGTACCACTTGTGTACGGGACTTTCACTTTATAGCCAGTGATGGCGAAGGAAAGCGGGGGGGGGGGGGGGGCTTGCCAAAGAGATTCTATAATAACATCACCAAATACCCAATCAATGAGATTCTACATATTGTATAACAACACTGGTGTGTACTATAAGCTCTTTGGAGTTTACTTCATTACGGACACTTACATTGTACTTCCGTGTCTTATTTATGCAGTAGAACCCGAAGGGCACAGGTATCACTTGTTGCTTAGGGATCTTTCTCCGAAATGAAGAAATTCGTAACAGTTCAAGTAATGCATTAGACACACTTCGCACTGATAGTGGATTTTATCACATTTAAAACAGGCAGTGTATTTAATAGCACAGCCTAGAACTTTCTGGCCTGACGAAGGTTGAACACACGTAATTCATCTTGAGGGAAAGTCGGATAGTCTGGACACTGGGGCAGATACATTGATTTGAATAGCATAAAATCCAAGCAGGATTCTGGAAGGACGGGGAATGATTGGGTGTGAACTGATGGATAACAGGTTTGATGAGCATTCTCAAGTGAGCGGTTTTTAGAAGAAGCTGCAGGAAGTAAGTGATTTTGTCGGCTTGGCACTTGAACTGATTGGCTAGTAGAGGGTCATTCCAAGCACTGGCGCGCAGAGGTTTGAAGATGCATGCTGTTGATTAAGTCAGTAGCTGCTCTGTATTAAATCAAAAATTGTCCCCTATTTATGTTTCCGTTTCCCAAACCCCCACCATTGTCCATTGTCCACCCCCCCCCCCAAACCATCCTCCTTTTGTTCATTCCCCCCCCCCCCAATCCAGGAAATCAAATTACCCTCTCACCTCCAGGGACGATCGATATAGCCCATGGTGAGAAGCACTGCTCCATACACAGACCCATTGACACTGAAAGTTACTTTATCGGCCAGGTTGGACCATCAAATTGCCAGATGATCTGCAGGTAATTCCGTGCCAGCCGTCCTAGCACTCGTAAACTCTTCGGTGGTTATTAGACTCGCTGAGATTGCTAGTGGCCGCTTTAGTTCACTGATGAGTGCTGGTAATACAGGTGAAAACACGGACTGCTGAGTAAGCTAAAATATAAGATAGTTGCCAGGCAAATAGAGGAAACATAGGAAAAATATGACTGCGAGTGACTCTAACATTTTCGTTTATATTCTACAAGAAATAAACAGATTTTATAACGGGAAATAATTATGCTTAAAATGGCACCGCGTGCAAAAAGAAAAAAGCATTTCGTTGAGCAAAAGCCGTTGGATGTTAATACTTACATTATGATCATTAAAAATGGAAATCTAAACATAATCTGTCTGTCATCACTACAGTGATAAAGTAAAAATTTTATGAAGAAATGAAGTTAAATGAAGCATGCAAATTAGGGTTACTTCCAGTAGGTTAAGATTAAGATTCAGTTACAACTTTTACATTTACTTTTTCCTTCCGCTTGTACCGATGGACGTCGCGGGGAGACACAGTGGTCTGTCGGCAGCAAGGCGACTGGGATGGAAGATTAACATGGTAAAAAAATTGAAGAGATTATAATTCGCGCATGGAGATGCAGGAACAAACAGACAAGATCATTGGCTGGTTCACTACGACTAATGGTGATTGATGTCCACTGGCCAGGCAGATCTCTATATCATGGTCAAACTGTGACGGAATGGAATGGAAAAAAAAGTGTGTGTTTGTGTGGGGGGGGGGGGGGGGGCTGGTGTTACGGGTATGTGGATGTGTTTTTTGGGTTTTTTTTGGAGGCACGGGGGGGGGGGGGTGAAATAATCCTATATCCGAAGACAAAGACCTGACATAGAAAGTATTAGATTTAACTGAACAGTTATGCCGCCGCTTACACTAATTTTGAATGATTATCTGAAAGGGGGCATAACTCATGCAAATTTTGACTTCTCCAGTTCTTTTGGGAAGTTTTAATTTAATTTAGAGAGGAAAAAAAAAACGAAATATTAAATGAAAAACGTGGACTTGGGGGAGGGAGGGGCAAAGTAAGGTAACAGAGAACAATAAATTATAATGATGAACTAGTGAAGGTTCAGGAATGAAAGTGTTTGGAGAGGTAAAAAAGCAAGAAGGAAGAATCGTCAACTATCCCATCTACAAAACAAAGTAGATCATACTATTCTATAGTCTTCGATACGGTAGTCATTTCCGAGAGTGAGGAAATGTTCAACGTATCATGACGTCAGTTTCTTAGCCTAGTCCACGAGATAGACGACAAGTTCTCCATTGAAAAAAAATTAAAAAAATTTACAAGCTTAAAAGTCACACTCCGGCCGGACCTGCGCCTACCCCTTCCTCTCCTCCCCACCCCCCCCCCCAACACACACACGCACTGCCCGGTCCGTCTCGTTCTACCCTTTCTATATCGGCAAACCGAAATAATTCCCAAAGCAAGCGGCAACGTATTCCTGTGTTCTGATTTTAGCCTAGCCGACAGCAGGTCGAATTAATTTCAACCGAGACACGGAATACCGAGACGGACAGTTCCTTCTTTCACACTATGTCCACAACTTGCCCACGTATAAGCACAGTGAGTGCTAATCAGAGAGCAATGTTGTACTAGTCTTTTTCGTTTAATTACGAAGGGTTGTGGTGCGAATTGTTGCATTGTTGACATGAATGATACGCGCGCAAAGTCCACGGACGGAATTTGGCGAATTGGACCATCTCGGTATCCTGTGTCTCGGGTTTAACTAGCCGACAGCATTGACCTACATACGAGAGGAAATGCCTACGTCATGGGTCATGTGCTCGTGAAAAAAAAATGGGATGGAGGGATCAGTCAGCGACACCAAGAAAACTTTAAACAAATGAAAAACAAAACCCATAAAAAAAAATCCACACTTCCGTGCATCCTCCATTGTACTGAAAAACCTTCATGCAAGATGTGATTACTGGAGGCGGGATAGTAATTAAGCCTTTTTGCGTTCAAAGGTGGAGAAGGTGTGAATTATATGGATTTATTGGTTTTCGAAAGGACTCGAAAATGTGTGACGGTAGTTCAAACTTTTTGATGTCTTAGCAAGAACAATTTCCTTTGTCAAACAAGACTGATAAACACAACTGGCAGTCTGTTTTAACAAACAACAACAACGAATATTTTATGATGGAAACTGAGAAAGAAAAAAGTTTTCCAGCAAATATAATTTGTCTGCGGCCGAGGACATTTCTCAGCAAGAAAAACACAATTCTGTGGCCGCCAGACGGTGATAACGAGGTAGGAAAACAAGACTACTACCAACGCAATTTAATCATTATTGTAATCAGCGTCTGGCCACGCAGTTCCCTTTTAGAGCACACCAAAGACTAAAATGTAATCATAATTTGCGTGATAATTCACAGTTGTTGACCAAGAAAATCACATTGTCCTTTTAGTATTGCTGATGCTTGGGGAATTCAGGAAAATGTGTTTGCTTTTCCTTGGATTTTGTTTAGTCTGGTCGTTTTTTTTCTTGTTTTTTTTTTTAATGTTGTAAGATCTTGGTAAAGTACAGGTAAATGTTCCGCTGTGTTCTTGCCCAGATGAAGAAACGTAGCCAGTGGCTATGTAAAGACAACGGCTAGAAGATTATCATGGATGGAATAGGTACATACATCGATGTATTTGTAAACTGACAGATCTGAGTGCAGGCAGGCAGTCAAATAGACGCCTTGATTGTGGGATGGGTGAATTGTGCTGTGGACAGACAGAAGGGCTGATTGATCGATCGATGGATTGATAGAGAGACAGACAGATAAATAGATACATAGATAGATACATATAGATAGATAGATTGATGTATAGACAGTGTCACAAATCCCAGACTGGGAGATGTAATAGTTTATGACAGGACGACAATCACGAACAAACAAGTTTAACACTTAACAAAACAATCCATCAGACTCACACATTTATTAAACATAATTATACAAATAATAGCGCAATTACATACATTATGTTATTGAAATCAACTGCCGTACAACGGCCTTACTCTCACACACACTCTCCCTCGGATCCACAATCCGGTAGTTACTCCTAAAGGCACTTCGGCCTCAGCCTCTCCCCTCAGGTCTTAATAGTACATTAATGATTCACTGGCACCGCAGTCTCTCAACATCACCTTCCTATTGCCATACAACTTAGCACTCCCCTAGCACCTCAGCAGGGCAATAACACATTATTATTTCCATAGCCATCAACATGGCAACAACATAGTATCAGTTCACTAGCCTATCAACATGGCAACAATATAGTATCTCATTCACTCTCATATCTACGTCCCTGTCCGTGGCCTGACTGCCACGACTTTATGTGCCTCTACTGTCCTGCACTGACAGCCTCACTTCTGGCCTATGTGCGGCCTCCGGCCCTATGCTGGCCTATCACTTGTGCTCATCGAGGTGGCTCTTCGGCCCGTCCTCGACACCTACAAGAATAACATTACATTGGTATAATACCCTACCATTTCTATTCACTCCACCTCTCCTTACAATCCATGAAGCGTACACACACCAGTTCACCTTTCACTCACCACACATCTTACGGTAACACACTTCCATCGGAGTACACACTACTCACTCGCGCTACAAATCCATGAACTCACTTTCATCTATCGCTCGTGGCGCACATTGCTATATCCCATATCAAGGACTTCCACATTCCTCACATATACTTATTCACATCATGGTAATAGACGAATATAATATAATACATCAATCATAATAATCAATCAACGTTCTACATACCAGTCATAACTGGAAAGACTCTCACTAGTCTTCTCGACTGCTTCCCCTTTATGTCCGCCCGATGGGCTTTTATTCACAGGTCCGATCCGTAGGACCTTCTAACTTGCAGTGATAGTTATACAGCGCTTTCGCCTCATTCAGACTCCCTCCCACTACTCACAACAGCACGCTTAACTTGCTGTCTACTGTGAGTCATTCTTACTCTACACCCGCTCTGTAGCAATCCCCTTAATTGCACTCACTCCACTCGTGACATCATCCCCCACCCCAAAAAAATTAATGCAATTAATTTCAAATCGCATCAAGATGACTGTCAACGAGTGAGCGTGAGCAATACCTACACTAGAAAATGACCTAGCAGTTCCCCTAGTATATAGAATACCGAAATCAGGGGAAAATATGGGGATCCATATGGCCTGCAATATGCATATATGTGTCACATCATGAATAGCTAACTAAACACAATATCTAATACAGAATCAAAAACCACTCAACCTATCAACCATTCTTCATATCATATTTATAATGTCAATATTTTAAAGTCGACTCATTCACACAGATCCTGTCAATGTTCCTGTCCTCTGATGTATAAGCTCCTGAAATCTTCCCCTAGGCTCGACTAAGGTAGTCGGCGATATGATTGCTGGTTCCTGGAATTGGTTGAATAACGAAGGTGTACGGCTGTAAAGCCAATGCCCATCTAGACAAGCGTGGGCTGGACGAACGATTCTTCGACAAAAATGTCAGTGGCTTGTGGTCTGTCTGGATACAAAATTCTCGTCCCATGAGATAACGTCCTAGTTTCTGGACGGACCAGACAATGGCAAGACACTCACGCTCTATCACAGAATACTTTCTTTCTCTCTGCAATAACTTCCTACTGACATAACATACAGGATGGAGACATTCGTTCTTCTCCTGTAGAAGACAAGCGCCGACACCAGAGTCCGACGCATCCGTTCTGAGGATAAAATTAGATCGAAAATCGGGTAATATCAAAATGGGTGACGATGATAATGCTGTCACCAAATTATCAAATGATGTCTGACATTCAGACGTCCACTGGACCTTATCGGGTTGTCCCTTCTTAGTAAGGTCAGTAAGAGAAGATGACAAGGAGGAAAAATTTGGAATGAACTTTCTGTAATAATTTAAAATTCCCACTAAGCTTCTGACTTGTTTCTTTGTTTTAGGGATTTGCAACCCTACTAACTTGTCAATTTTTGTTTCTTCAGGTCTCTGAACACCTCTACCCACAATATGTCCTAAGAATATTATCTCTGGACATGCCAAATCCATCTTTGCGGGTTTAGCAGTTAACCCAAAATGACGTAATCGTTGAAAAATTACTGTTAGTGTCTGAATATGATCAGACCATGTCGACGTATGGCATGCTATATCATCAAAGAATGACACGACATTAGGTATGTCCTTCAACACTAGTCTCATTAATCGTGCAAAAGTCGCTGGCGCGTTTACCAACCCAAATGGCATGACCTTAAATTGGAATAATCCAATGGGCGTTTGGAACGCCGTGTATTGTTTAGACTCCTCAGTAAGCGGGATTTCCCAATACCCTTTCGTCAAATCTATCTTGGAAAACCACGTGGACCCGGCCAATGAAGCTATTAATTCCTCCTGAAACGGGATAGGCTCCCCATCGCCTACCGTAATAGTGTTCAATCTTCGAAAATCAATACAGAACCGCACCGATCCATCAAGTTTTTTCACGAGGACGATGGGTGATGAATACGGCGATGTTGATGGTTCTATCACATCTAACTTCAACATCGACTCAACTTCCTTTATAACTCTATCTCTCGAAGAAAAAGGCAACGGATACGGTCTAAGAAATACTGGCTTATCCGAAGTCAACTTTATTTGGTGCTGGATCACCGTAGTGCGACCCGGCAAATCCGTAACAACATCCGGAAATGACGCTAACAGGGTCTCAAGTTCCCTACTCCTTGAACTCGTAAGGTCAGGGTTAATTTTTACGTCCCTGTAACCTTGTGTCGCAGTTAACTCCGGCAATTGAATTTGTAACTCTTCCTGCGCCTCGGTGTCGCTTACGTCACAGTCCAACTGGTCTACGACCCCCGTACAAGCAGTAGAGAAGACAGTCTCCTCTGGTCTTGTCTGTGCACACAGATACTGTGGTCTCTCATAAAATCTCTGTAGCATATTAACATGGAAAACCTTACTCGTTCCATCAATGTGGATAGCGTAATCTACCTTTGAAACAACTCGCTCAATAACATAAGGGCCTTTCCATGTCATCAATAACTTATTATGGTCCGTAGGTAACAACAATAGGACCTTGTCTCCTGGCTTAAAAATTCTCAGTTTGGACCCTCTATCTTTATAGTCTTTTGCTCTTTTCGAAGCGATACCAGAAGCTTCTTCTGCTATAGTGCGCGCTGCAGATAGTCTTTCTCTTAAATCAACAAGGTACTGAAACCTTTTTAAACGGTTCCGAAACCGTGGGGATCTCTTGAAGAGGAGCCTGGGGTGTACGACCCTTATGCGACGTCTTTTGGCACGCACTGCACGTCTTACAATATAAACGTACATCTCTGTATACTGACGGCCAATAAAAATCTTTCAGAACTCTCTGCTTGGTTCTAGCACTTCCCATATGATGCGCTAATGGAACATCATGGGCCAGACGCAATACTGTAGCAATTAACGACCGTGGCACGACGACCTGTTTTTGAACGGAAGCCACTGTGACGTACATACGGAACAGAATGCCCCCCTGGACAAAAAAAGAAGATGACCCGTTTTTATATTTCCTTGTTTTCTCGGTTCGCGCTTCCCCAAAACACGGGTTTAATGATGGATCCTCCCTTTGTAATCTCGCCAAGCGCTCTGGCGTGATATCTAGGTTGACTGCTGGCGTTGCCAAGGGTCTAATTTTACCCTTATCACCTACCTGTCGACGTGTCTCGACCGCGGCACAAAAGTCAATACCTTTTGATTGCGACCATGCTTGCACGTTCTCATCGGAAGGGGAACCTACCCGAGATACATTACCAATGATGAGCTGGGCGCCTGGAAAACAACCAACGACTGCTTCGACTTCCCCGCTAAGGAAAGGTGTATCTATCATTATTCTTGCCATGGGTAATTTCTCAATGGCCCCCGAAAATTGGATGCACGGGACAGTCTCACCTGTAAGCTGTGAATCCCGAATGCAATCCCTATGCACTCCCACAACAGTAGATCCTGTATCTCGTAAAACCGAGACCGGTTCGTCCCCAACAAACCCCGGATAAACCCTAAGACCACCTCCTGTATGACATGAATTTATAACGGGGATCTTTCTCCCACAAGGTAAAACACCGGAAGATAATAACTTCTCACAACTGGGACACTTAGAATACTGTCCGCCTCCGTTGTCCGATGTAACACACGCAGCCGCATGATGAAATTTATTTGGGGAACATGGACTGGAGCTACTGTCCACGTTCGCCGCTATCCTACCTGCAGGGCAGTTCACGCTGATGTGATCTGCTCTTCCGCAGTTCCAACACTTCGCGGCCCTACACTCGCGTGAAAAGTGACCCACGCGTCCGCAAGTCCAACACTCCGCTCCCTGTGCTGTACTAGGCCTGGGTCCCCGTGACCCATCGCGACCGGAACTAGAGTCCCTATGCCGTCGGTCATCGGCAAAGGTCACAATTCGCCCCCGGCCATTACCGCGACCTAGCCCTCCTGCTCGGTCAAACTTACCGGATCCATATGCCGGTGATTGGTGATAGCCCCTACGCTGCCCCCGGGCTTGCCCGCTATAGGCACCACGCTGACGCGACCTGTCCCTAAGTCCTGCCGGCGACCCCTCGACAACGGCGACGTACCCCGCATCTTGGACGTACGCCCTGGCGACTGGTTTGGACGGATGCGCCGTACGGTATGCTTCCGCCAACTTAGACGCCTCCTGCACCGTCGCGGGTTCGTTCTCTTTCAGGAAAGCCACCAGATCTTTGTGGCACGACGCGTACAGCTGGTCACGGATCATTAAGTCTTTCAGTTTAGCAAAATCCGTGCCCACATGCGCCAAGTCTACCCAGTTCGCGAAATACTCCGTTAGTCTAGCGACGAAGGCAGCAAAGTCCTCCCTGGTATCTGCACGTGCTCGCCTGAACTGCTCCCGGAAATATTCCTCGGTACGCGCAAATCGGCGAAGCAGCAAAGCCTTCAGCTTATCGTAATCTTGCACGTCTTCGCGCTGTAGCTCTTTAAAGTAGGTTAACGCTCGCCCCTGCAATAGCGATGCCAGGTACGTGGCCCATAATTCCTTATTTTCCCCCCATTGCAATTGTGCGTTCAGTTCGAACCTGTAAAGGAAGGCGTCTATGTCGTCCTTCCGGTCGTCGAACGTAGGGAGCTTAATCCTAACGCCACCTTTATTGTGTACCTGCCGCTCAACTGTTTCTGTTGGCGTATTCTTTTTGATTTCCAACTCCGCGATTCTCATTCGCGTCTCTCTCTCGTGTTGGTTATCCCTAGCTTCTATCTCCCTTAACTTTAACTCCCTCTCCTGCTCCTGAGCCTTTTTTTCCTGAGCCTCTTTTTCCTGCTCTCTATCCTTAGCACGCTCATCGCGCAATTCTGCCTGCTGTTCTTTAATACAGCCGCGTAGCTCTTCTCCCTCCAGGCCAAGTTCCTTACCCAACTTCATTAGTTGTTGGAGTTCCGCCATTTCACAGATTTATGGTTATGGTATGTATACTATGAAAACGGCTACCCTGTCGGTATGATCACTAGCAACACGAGCAGAGACCTGAGATCACACCAGATATAACAATACCCAATTCAGAATACAATTCAGAAATTTACCTTTACAGCAAAACTAATTCTATATCTATAAAATGTATGCACTATTAATTATAAAAGAATATAGAAACGACAAGAATGAAGAAATACAGTAGAAGGACCACAAGTACGTCAAGGACAACGAACCAGACTAGGACAAAGACCTAAAAAAGAAAATATAATGGGAAAAAGAATGCAACCTAACTACGCCGATTACACTACACGGTACGAACAAGAACAGAGTCTGAAAAAAAAGAACGTATCTATAGATAGGTAGAAAGAGGGACAAGAGACTACGTCTTCCTAAAACAACGAGGAAGATAGAACGCTACAATCTAAACAATATTACAGGTCCCTACAGAACTGTTCACTGTGATGAACGAAGTTCCAAATTTAGCCCACCTCCCGAAGAGGACAAACTACGCTCACCACAGCAAACCCGCGCCACCGCCCGTACAACATATAACGACAAAAACAGCAAAAACAGGGAAAAAGACAGATTAAAGGAACAGCCCACAATCCAGGGCACAAAAATTTTGACTTTTACTTAACTTTCAATCAGCGTTTTATTTAACTTGACGTATGCCGGAGCTCTGGCTGCTTATCTCCTCAGGCTGGCACACACACTCTGCGGAAATTTAAGTACACATTAATACCTATTCATAGCAATACATGCATCAATACATATTATTATTCATAAACATACATAAATCATATCACCATGAAATTTCCATTCATCCCACGAACAAAGACAACAGCACGAATTCCTAGCACAACAGAAAAACAACTAGATATAATGAATACACAATGTCAAAATGACCACAGGTAAACAGGACGAGCCCCCAGTGTCACAACGGACGAGCCCCCAGTGTCACAACGGACGAGCCCCCAGTGTCACAAATCCCAGACTGGGAGATGTAATAGTTTATGACAGGACGACAATCACGAACAAACAAGTTTAACACTTAACAAAACAATCCATCAGACTCACACATTTATTAAACATAATTATACAAATAATAGCGCAATTACATACATTATGTTATTGAAATCAACTGCCGTACAACGGCCTTACTCTCACACACACTCTCCCTCGGATCCACAATCCGGTAGTTACTCCTAAAGGCACTTCGGCCTCAGCCTCTCCCCTCAGGGTCTTAATAGCACATTAGTAATTCACTGGCACCGCCGTCTCTCAGTATCACCTTTCTATTGTCATACACCTTAATATTCCACTCGCATCTCCACAGGGCAATAACACATTATTATTTCCATAGCCATCAACATGGCAACAACATAGTATCAGTTCACTAGCCTATCAACATGGCAACAATATAGTATCTCATTCACTCTCATGTCTACGTCCCTGTCCGTGGCCTGACTGCCACGACTTTATGTGCCTCTACTGTCCTACACTGACAGCCTCACTTCTGGCCTCTGTGTGGCCTCCGGCCCTATGCTGGCCTATCACTTGTGCTCATCGAGGTGGCTCTTCGGCCCGTCCCCGACACCTACAAGAATAACATTACATTGGTATAATACCCTACCACTTCTATTCACTCCACCTCTCCTTACAATCCATGAAGCGTACACACACTAGTTCACCTTTCACTCACCACACATCTTACGGTAACACACCTCCATCGGAGTACACACTACTCACTCGCGCTACAAATCCATGAACTCACTTTCATCTATCGCTCATGGCGCACATTGCTATATCCAATATCAAGGACTTCCACATTCCTCACATATACTTATTCACATCATGGTAATAGACGAATATAATATAATACATCAATCATAATAATCAATCAACGTTCTACATACCAGTCATAACTGGAAAGACTCTCACTAGTCTTCTCGACTGCTTCCCCTTTATGTCCGCCCGATGGGCTTTTATTCACAGGTCCGATCCGTAGGACCTTCTAACTTGCAGTGATAGTTATACAGCGCTTTCGCCTCATTCAGACTCCCTCCCACTACTCACAACAGCACGCTTAACTTGCTGTCTACTGTGAGTCATTCTTACTCTACACCCGCTCTGTAGCAATCCCCTTAATTGCACTCACTCCACTCGTGACAGACAGACAGACAGATCGACAGGCAGACAGACGGCAGGCAGGCAGGCAGGTAAACCGGGAGGCAGCTAAATAGATAGATAGATAGATAGATAGACAGACAGACAGACAGACAGACAGACAGACAGACGGACGGACGGACAGATAGATAGATAGATAGATAGATAGATAGATAGATAGATAGATAGATAGATAGATAGATAGATAGATAGATAGATAGATAGATAGATAGATAGATAGATAGATAGATAGATAGATAGATAGATAGATAGATAGATAGATAGATAGATAAAAATTCTTTATTTCCATGTGAATACAATACAGATTGTACAGATATAATATCGAAACATTACATCTAAGTGGAAATTGTGCCATGGTGGGTGGCTTTACTTTATCTCTTCTACGGAAGGGATGGACAAAACTGGAACATGTTTTTAAATAGACTTAATAATTCCTATTATACGACCTGCATCTTTTATTCCAGATTTTGAATGATCCAATAACTGAACTGATACTACAGTACTTAGATATGAACTTACTTTCTGAATTGTTAATGGTTAGTTTCTTCAGCCCAGTAATAAATCTTCTGTGAACATTTCCCAAACTTCCAATTATTAAAACTATTATATCACATTGGTATCCCATAGCACTGATTTCAATGGCTAATGGGAAATATTTGTCAAATTTGCCTTGATAACATCTATCAATGTAACAATCGTATGGTACTGCTACTTCAACGATCTGGACTTTCTTATTAGTATTGTCTATAACTGTGATGTCAGGACGTGTTGCTCTGGTGGTAAAGGATGTTGCATCTGATCGAAACATTGATGGGTTGATGAGTGTGTCCTTTAGTACTTCTTTGTTACGATTGTAATAAGTGATCTTCCTTTCAATAATGTCCATTATTCTGTTGTGTCTTGCTTGGTACATGCCGCTGAATTTCGTGCCACACACACACACACACACCCACACACACACACACACACACACACTATCACTGCACAACAAGTTCTGCCTCTACTAAGTAGAATAAGGAGCAGCATTTTATTTTTTCTTGGCTTGTAGCGTCTTCACTGAGCGATATCTTTGTAGAGATTACTCAGGTTCAGGTTGAAATTTGATGAAGTTACGTCTAATTCTATCCCAGCCTCAGACAAAAGCAGAACATACAAGTGTTTTGGGTGTCATTCAGCCTGACATTTTCTGTCAACAATAACAATCAAATGAACGCACCAAGAAATTTAACGTAATAATGACCATAAATCATATAATAATGGAGCTTGGGCCCAACTTTGCGACCGCAAAGGCTTTTTTACTTCGCAACGTAGAGAAATGAAACCTGGCACATGCATGTAAAATTTATTAAGCCTGTACGTGTCGAGCTCATTTTTTCCCGAAACTCTTTACTTTTCCCAGAAATTCAGTTATAATTATCAGTTATCAATTCATGATTGCGAATAAGACGTGATAATTTACTTCCGTCAATTTCGTCATTTCCGCCTCTTACCGGAAATGTAAACTCTCGAACTAGAGTTCACTTGAGATCCAACCACGCCAAGAACATTTTGATACCAAGTATAATGTTATACAGATGAGGTGAGTGCCATTCATTCATACCAAGAAAACTGTGTAGAAACATTTAGAGTGTGCTTCAGGCTAGAAATGAAATATTTTTATTATAGATCTCGGAGTGTCAGTCATGCCAAGAAAATTTTGTCGAAAGGCTAGGCCTCTCACGCCTCGAATTCTAGAGCTAATGCTCAAAGAAAGGAAAATGTAATAATAATATTTTTTTAAACATCACGGGATTTTGAAGAAGATCTACTGCCGCTCACACAGCTCGGATTTGCGTGAAATTTTACATGTGCCTGCCCTGCGACCCGCAAAAGGTTCTTTTTTAGATTTGGAGTCTTGAAAAAGTGGGGAAGTATTTTTTGAGTTTCCTTTATGCCGCTAATTGTCTACTTTTGATCCTTCATTTTTTACGAACACGTGAGCCCATGACGTCATCATTTCCTGAAAAATTCTCCTACGTGTCTATTATAATAGCCAATTTTTTTGTGGATGACCAAAAGTGTCTCGACATCAATGAATGTCTTCGTGCTGATTCCTTTCGGTCTGGAGTGCTGTGCTTAATCATTCGAAGAATGGGGCAATTACTAGTAATAATAATAAATTGATATGATATCGGATTACGACCGCGGCGTGATTATGTTGTTGACGATTAGAAAAATGTAATCCCGGCAACAATGAATCCATCATGATCAGCGATGCAATTGCCAGGGAGAGCCATCAGTCCTAGGGGAAAGGAACAAAAAACATGAGTTTTGTATAGGAATGTCAGGGCGAACTCGCATTTTCTGAAATATCATGAGAATTACAGAATATTCCAAGTGCTTAGCGTTGTTGAGATCATTTTCATTTTTTTTTGTTTGCCTTTTTTGTTTGTTTTGTTGTCGCCTTTTCCTTTCAGCGCTGTCTGTAATGGATGACTTTCGGACGTGATTGTTCAATAAGACGTAAGACAAATGAACTAAATGTTTACTGAGGAGTAGCATGTTCTGTTCATATTTCTTTGAAGTCCACTTTTTGCCTTTATTATTACTTGAAGTATCGTAATTTCACAGTGCGACTTACTGAGCGAAAGAGGTGAGGACTGCGTGTGTGTGTCTGTTGGGGTGAGGGCAAAAGTATTTGTATAACTCTTTAATCCCATTTGGAAGATTTGCCTTTGTGCCATTGCACCAGTTACAACTGGAGGAGGCACGTCGTCGCCACAGTGCAGCGCCGGTCGGCTTTACGATTTCCAACTCCCAAGGTATCTTTAACGTGCGCAACGTGCAAATGGGCCCTCCGGAGTTTTTCGTCCTTATCCGAGAAGACTAGGTACTCGATCCTTACACCCCACCCCCCTGCACCGGCCGGGTTTTGAATCCGGGACCCTTGGCATGAGAGGCGAGCACCATACTTCTAGAAAGGACATTAACTCTTTCAAGGGAGAGCATTGAACTGGCTGGTTACTGATGGAACAGTTCCCAAATCAAGCCAGAGTTTCGGGCCATTCGTCCTTGGAGGGCAGGGTGCTGCACGTGACGGGATCAAGGCAGGTCACGGCAGTTGAGTCTCATCTATCTTGTACTGTATCCAGCGCCTCACGGCGCTAAACCGACGGCACAAGTGTCAAATGCCACTCGGCAGATTTTGTTGTCGTCACTTGCGCCGTGGACACCTATTCTCATACAAAACGATGGTTGTAAAGCACTCTCAAGTGTGGCAGTTTCCGCTGCGGCGCTATTGACGACAAAATCTTAGGGCGGTGATCTTTGCCCCTATTTGGGTGAACTCTCGACACGTACTCACAAACCTAGCGTCTCCGCGAATCTAATTTTGTCCTGAACATACCAAGTAGTATGAAGGTAAATGTTCTGTCCAAACTGACCGAAATTTGTCAATGATATAGTCTAGAAAGACATTGATCTCTGTGTTTGCACGTAGGCATGTCTTAAACATGTTCCAACTAGGGCTCTGTAGTTTGCACATGTGCATGCTTCACTATGTCTACAGATAGATCTGGCCGTTGCTGTAAAGAACAAAAAACCTACGCACAAAACGTAGCTGCATAACGAACGTTTCCTAACTGCAGTAAATGAACGTTGTAAACCCGATGTGATTCGATAATGGTCATGATAATGGGAATGAAGTTGGGATTTCTCTCTACAAAGAGACAATCCCATTCCCCCACTCATGCTCTCCCAAAATGGCTGCAGGATAATTATGTCTTCCCTTTCAACGTTAAGTGTAATGACTAATGAATGGGCGACACAACGTAATAACAATTGGCGTCCATAGTTCTTCCTTGTCCTATCTCCTTTGTCTGAAAAGCTGGAAATTTTTTAGTGTGTAGAAAAGGTACAACAAATGCACATCTTGATACTTTGTTGTGGCACTTATCAAGATGTTTCATACTTCCGATTTAATATTAACTCCTTACCATAATGCTAACGTTCAAACGTTTGACGTCGAATTTCTCAGTTGTGCAAAAACTGGAATGGTAAGGATACGTTTATCTAAATTTGCCCGGGCAGTGGCTTATTTGGCGTACATTATCTCTCAGTTATTCCGGCATTCAAGCTTCTGGAGCAAAATTCTTTATCTGAACTTTGTAGATCTATTATTTGCTTTACCACAAGCTGATCAGCTGACCCCAATGAGTGCTCTGATCCCAGTCATACAGATGGAATTGAGCAATGTGTCAGTTTGTATTTCTCAAACGGTCCCAACTTCATTGTTAGCGTATGTCAGATAATGGCACCAAAGTTAAAATGGCTTTGGAATATGACTTTCATTAGATTCATTTGAATCTCTCTCTCTCTCTCTCTCTCTCTCTCTCTCTCTCTCTCTCTCTCTCTCTCTCGCTCGCTCGCTCGCTTTCTGTTTGTGTATGTGTGTGTGGGGGTGGGTGGATGTGTATGTGAGATGTATTTGAACTTTAACATTAAATTTGAAAAGACCAAACACACCGGCTATAGCAGATACAATAAACAACAAACAAAGAGCAACAACAATGAGTAACAACAAAAGAAAAGAAATCTCTAACATTCAAAATAATATGATCCTCCCCGGCACACAGACAAAGAAACATACACTGGTGCCCCACTGGCAACTGTTTATAGAGCCATACAAACGAAAAACTCGAATGAGTACCCTACTCGAATAGCATTTCAAAGGAGCCAAGTTGTTTGTGTGGCTGAATGTCACACACTTTATTATGAACAGGAGTACACGCTTCGATTCGTTTTTTTGTGTGCTAGAAGCATGTCCATGAAGGTCAGCATTGTTTGAAAGAATCTCTGCTATTTGACAGTAATATCGATTATATTAGTCTTGAAAGGTAGAGTATCGAATGTGCGTCCACTTAGTACACATGTCCTGTCGAGTTATTGGCTGATTACATCTGATAATACAGTCTCGTTTCCGTTAAACAGCTTCCAGTTGGAGCAATGTAACTTTTTTTTCTTCTTCTTCTATGACTCATTGTGTGTTTGCCTGAGGAGATCATAGAAACAGAAAGCATGACTGTGTCGCTCTTAGCTCGTCCGATATTAAGAGAAATTTAGGCGAGCACATTGCGACTTACTATCTTTTGCAGTCGTACCTTAGTTTCAAGTTTCTGTCGACTTTGTAATGTGCCCAAACCTCTCAGCTTTGAGCTTTTCCATTCATTCACCTACAAAGAAAAAAAAAACGGCTGCAAAAGCCACCCGGCTCCCCCCCCCCCCTGGCCTTTCCCTTCTGTTCAGTGTTGTCTTCCCCGCCCATGGAGTTGCTCGAAATCCCTGCCCGTAGACACGTGACAGGTGATTAGTATCAGATCACATGTCCCCACGTGATCTGTCCTTATGTCAACAGTTGTCAAAAATGCCAAGAAAATTGATTTCCTCTAACAGTTTCACAAGTTTTAATATCAGTGTAGCCACCTGCCATTTGATCTCTGGAAAAAAAAAAAAACCCAAAAAACCGAGCAACTCTATCCCTGTCTCGCACAGCGCGCGCCGATCCCACCACTTCGTCCTAGAAGAGAAAACACATTCAGTCACAGTATGTTACTGAGTCAGTAAAACACAATACGTGTAAGTGTCTTTCCTTCATCTGGATGTTCTGATAAAACGTCGGAACTGGTGGGAATTTACCGACTGGGCATCAGATCAGAAAGAAGTTTCTGGAGCCTGCCAGATTTTCCTTTTAAAGGAAAAAAAAACACTTTTAAAAATCAGTTCAAAGCCTCCACTTTTGTTTAACCAGGATGTCTCACACAGCAAGCTGCAAGCCCAGCCAAAAAGTGATTTCCAAAAAATAGAACTTGCGAGGTTCTAACAGAGTAGTAACGATTAGTTTTCCCAACGAACTAAAGAAGCCGTGCTACAGCCCCAGGCAGCTCAGTGAAGACGGAGATGGCTACAATAAAATGTTAATGTCCTTACGTTCTAGACATTGATTACTTGGTAGAAACTCTCTGGCTTCCATACTGGAAGTATCCACATTTAATCTCTGACCACAGGGGAGAATAAAACTAAATTGTCTGGTTATTTTTTATTTTATAAAATTGTGTCAGCCCGAAAGCTACAGGAAAAAAAAAATCAGACAATATGACAATGTCGCCAGAACTCCAACCATTTGTGCATTAACTTTTTCTTTAAAGAAGCATAAACCAAAATAGAAAGTATCCTTGAGCCATTTTGTTTTCACATAGTTAATTTGTGCCCTCATGTCTTCAGAGGTATTTACGAGATGTTTAAAAAAAAATATACTAAAAAAAATCAGCGATCATTTTACTTAAATGTTTTATTTTTTCTGTTTTCAGACACCGACAAGTGGAGAGTGTCTGGCTGAACGACCCTCCCTCTGTGTGGCATTATGGCAAATTCCAAAACAGACATTGAAGATTTAAATTGAACCAAATAGTTCACTACCCCCCAGCCATGATGGAGTAAGCTTTTTAGAGGGCTACAGATCCACGCCAAAGGAGGCACTTATCCTAAACGGATTGTACGTAACCAACAATAATGGAAGCTCTCGGATTCCATGAAAACTTAACAACAATTCAGATTGTGACAAGAGACGCCGTAAGACAAATCAGTACAACATCTTGAGAAAAGTGCAGTCAATCAAGATTAAACGCAAGTGCTTCTCTTGGTCAAAGGACAGTGTTCGGTAGCTCTACGGTATGTTCACCCGACAGTCAACCGATCGGTCCGAGACGTCCTGGTCCAAGGAATTTTGATATTTCGACATCAGCCTAAATTGAGATTTCTATTTCTTCATTAGCCAGCACAGGTTGGTTTCCATGGTTTCTGATACCCACGCGATTTCATCATCCACTGGGAAAACTCAGTCCAATGTCGGAAGTGCAATGGTATCATTACAGTCTCTTCTATCTCAGACTTTCGGGAAGAACCGAACTCAGCATTATCGTTAGCGGGAAAAAAGCGGCGCACATCGAGAGTAAGTAAATACACTTAGGCTCCGAATTTATTGACGTGGACTGATTCAATCAAGGAAGTAAATCAATGTGTGAATCATCTTTATCATGAAGACATAAGGTCGAAAATAGATTTGTCACTTTTCTGAATTGCGAGGGCTCCACTCATTGATGCAATCTTGTGGAAGCAGATAACAGCTATTTGAGAATGTGCTCTTTGTCAACTAGTGACAGCGAAAAAAGTAAATAGAACTTGAGATTTTGTGGCCACAAGACATTCAATTTTGGATTACACCTGTCAGGCGAATGAAGGCGCTTTACAGTAACCAGAGCTCGTGAGATCTGTCAAAGTGTAATTTGGAGTGTAGCGTGAGGGCTCTTTAGACGTCATTGCTATAGCTGTAAACAGGAGTGAGTCTGAGAAATCGTGCAAGTCAGGGGGTGGGGGAGTAATTGATTTTGTCGTTTGTTTTTACCTTCATCAGGTTTTTGATGTGCCTGAAAATGTAACAGACGAGTATTGTAAATACGTCACTTTAATTTGGCGTGGAGAAGTTTGCCAGCGGCTGTTTCTAGGTGTACATAAACTTCAAATATATTTATTCAAGATGAAGAGAAATGAACGCACGAAGTATGACTGAATGTGGACACGTCACTGTCTGATCTGTTGTGTGCAGAACGAAATTCTGCCTTTACAGGCGATCGTTCTCTTCCTGAGCAATTTATTTATGTGCAAATTGACACAGATAATTCCAATATTCTTGTTTCCAACGGATTACTTTTTTTTTTTTTTTTTATGATGTCAGTTGACATTTAATGGCGACAACTCTAGAAAGACCAAAAACAAACGCTCACAAATCCTGAAACATAATTAAGTTTTTCTCAGCCAAGATTTTGAATTCATGGCCCCTGAACAATTTTCATTTTGATAATTCATGATTGGCCCCAGATTTCTTTTTTCGTGATTTAATCCGTTCTGTTTGATCTGCCAGAAATCTTTCAGAGCTGAACAATAAAAAAAAAGCATTATTTGATTTGATTTCATGTGGAATATGTCATGACATCGATCCAATGTTGTGCTGAACATTCATAAAATGTGAAGAAATTGGAGAAAATATTGCAACACCAAAAAAAAATCTTTTCCTGCTCGATGTGCTAGTTTTAGCACGGGAGATGTTAAATAACTGACACACAGCTAGATTTGACAACTTTGTCAGGAATTCGTACTGTCATCTGTCTAGCACATCAACAGTACATACAAGCTCAGTTGATTCACACGTAGCAATGGCGTCGCTTATACTACAAGAATTTGATGGCCTTTTCAACATGAGCAATACGAGCATCTCACCATTTCCCGAGGATGACGTGTCAGAAGCAACCACGCTAGCTGATGAGCAGGTTACAGTGGCGGAGTCTCTACAGACTACACGTTTTGTGGTTCAAGGGATTCTCACACCAGTTATTGTGACCGTTGGCTTGCTCGGGAACTGCCTAAACATCCTGGTCCTCTTTCAGCCCAGTATGAGAACCTCTACCAATGTGTACCTCCTAGTGTTGTCTGTAGCGGATAGCGTCTACCTCGTGGTCAACTTTGCCCTGTCACTGTTGGACTGTGGACAAAGAGGTCAGTCCCCAGCTGCATATCACTTTCATCCTTATGGAAGATTTCTGAGTAATTTTTCTGGAAACGTCGGCGTGTGCGTGACAGTTGTCTTCACTGTGGAGCGCTACATTGCTGTGTGTCACCCGATACATGGAAAAGTGTGGTGCACGGTCAGTCGTGCCAAACTGGCATCTCTGGCTGTGGTAGTCCTGGCGCTGATCAACACAATTCCCACAATCTTCGAACTTGAAGTGGCAGATTCAGAAAACGGGTTGCGCTGTAAGCCCAGTGAGTTTGCCAATTCTCCCAGCTATGTGGGCTATTCCTGGTGGTATGTTACTGTCTTCACCTTCATCCCTTTCATATGTCTGGCAATATTCAACACTGTGCTTATCAGAGCCCTTCTTGTCGCCAGCCGCAAACGGCAGCAGCTAGCCCTCATTTCCACATCCGCCTCCAACAGCCAAAAAGCCAATGGCAAATCAAAAACAAACCAAAATCAGCAGCAGCTTCAGATTACAGAAATATCGTCCAGCCACACGACTTCTGAGAGGTCCCTGCCAAACCAGGCTAATGTAGCTCTCACTAAATCTCGTCAGAGTCGGCGAATGTCACGAGAGCAGAACAAAGTAACCTTACTTCTGGTCACTATCGTGATGATTTTCTTCCTGTGCCAACTTCCCTGGACAGCCGTGTACCTGTACAAGACCTACCTCGCCAGTAACGATATCCCAGGGAACATTACACACCTGAAGATTGCAGGCAACATCTGCAACATGCTGGGACTCCTGAACGCCTCTGTCAATTTTTATCTATATTCATGTTTCAGCAAGAGGTTCCGGCGTACGCTGGCCAAACTCATGCTCTTCTGGCGACGACCAAGCACCTCTTCACCCACAACTGTTTAAATATGAGAGCAATTTTGCTCCACTGCGTATTCTCTGTATTTCTAGATCTAGGCTTAAAGATTGTTGGTACCACGACGTAGAGTGAAACAGTAGGTGGGTTTCCCTCTGATAGAGGTGATGATTTTGCAACTGGCCTAGCCATGTTCTTGCTTTGTCGGTGGTCGGAATTTTGCATCTCCATCATATCACATAAACGTCGACAAGTTTGCCTTACAGTGACCATCATCAAATTTCTATTGAAAAGACGATGAATATCGCTTTTGTCTGTTTCTTCATCCAATAATTTATTGTTGTTGTTTTTTTTTTACAAATCTGCGGGAGCCAAGATTTACTTTTGTGCTTTTATCATTCTTTATTGGCAGCTTTGTGTATAACTTTGCTAATGTTTGTATCTAGGATGCGAAGCGTTCATGTTTGGGGTGGTCAAAGTATCGTGGTGTGCAAAACAATCACGTGAAAACATTCAATGAATGAATAGTCATACTCGCAGTATCGTGTTGATCCAGTATTCGATATCAAACCAAGGAACTCTCACGATATCTTTCACGACATTTTGAAATTGCCTCACGTCAGACATAAAAAACAAAATCAGCTGATCATATTTTTCAAAGCTGTTTCTGGCTTACTTTCAATTTTAGTTTTGAAGCAGAAACCTGACAATAAACGGATGTCTAACGCAAAGAAATTTCACCAGTGTCCATTGAACCTTTTTTTTTTTTTCTCTTTTCATGATACTTTAAAAAATGTTTCGATCACCAGCAGTTACAGTCGACCCGGAGTACTGAAGCATCAGTATTACTCACGTTGTCTATTTGTATCGTAATTTTGTAAACAAAATTGTGTTTATATTTAAATTCACACTGCTTGAATATCGATATTAAAATGACAGTGGATTACTCAACTAACTGTAATCCTCACCTGTTCATTTACATTATTTGGAAGTGTCTGATCTCAACCCCTCGCGATACTTGACTAGGTTTCTATTATGAAATCGGTTTGCTCGGCTACATTGCCCGCCTTATCGAATACGCTATGTGTCAGATCGATTACTCTACCTGAGAAAATTTGTCCAAGCTAACAAGCGAGTAAATGCCTCAAAGTTTTTGCATAAAGAACACCATACCAAGTTGACACGGAGGAAAGGAATGAACCTTTCGTGCAAATAAAACAACAAGAAACTGGTTTTTGTTACAGCACGTTCTGCCCACCAGGACAAAGACACCGCAAATCTGCAGAGAATGTTGACAGCTGGTGATAGAGCAGAAATTACATGATATAACTAATCTCGCGAGCAAGTCATACCAGGGGGGATTTCCGTGTGTTTCTCCAGCAGGATTGTTTGATGATTCCTTCCCTGAAACTGCCGTCCTTCCCCAGCTTTGTCCATTGCCGGACGTTAGATTTGACGAGGCCCTAAGCTTTAGAGAGGTTGGAGAGACCGGCCGACATCTTGTTTGAATGTTACACAAGAAAGTCTCACAATGGTGTGTTCTGAAACAGGAACACTCGAATATTGCAATGACATGAACATTATAATGCTATAAACCCTTCCTTTCTCTCTCTCTCTCTCTCTCTCTCTCTCTCTCACCCCACTCTCTCTCTCTCTCTTTCTTTCTTTCTCTCTGTCTCTCCCTCTCTCTGTCTCTTTCTCTCTCTCTCTCGCTTTCTCTCTCTCTCTCTTTATCTCTCTCTCTTTCTCTCTATCTCTTTTCTCTCCCTTTTGTCTGTCTCTCTTTCTATTTTTTTTCTCTCTCTCTCTCGTTGACTTTCTTCTTTTGTCTCTCTCTCTCTCTCGCTCTCTCTTTCTTCTTTTGTCTCTCTCTCTCTGTCTCCTTCCTTTCTTCTTTTTTTTTCTCCCGCTCTCTCCCTTTCCTTCTCCTCCCTCTCTCTCTCCGTTTCTCCATTTCCCCTTCCCTCTCTCTGTCTCTCCAACTGCCTCTGTGTTTCCCCCACTGCTCCAAACCCAGAAAAAGGAAAGAAACCCGACATTCTCTGAAACACTCAACAATAACAACATCAACACAAACAGACAGACAACATACATTATAATTATAGTACACAGATTATTTTTCGGATACCTTGTCTTTGACTTACAGTCACCATGGTGACTGAAAATGGCTTGCTGTTGCTTGTACAGTAATTCTTGATGTACGTACAGTCGAATTGTTTATAACAAGTACACTGCATATTCGCTGCCAGATTAACTGGCCTTTATCCCGAGATGGATTAGACCTCTAAAGACCCTAAGCACTAAACAGACTTATGTGCCCCCATATACTGTAAAAAAAAAACATAAATAAAAATGAACTGCATTTTTTTTAAAGGAAACTTTTTCGTTGAATCAAAAATATTTTTGTTAAAGAGTAAGTTCTATACTCCAGCAAATACTTTAATGTTTGCATTTATTGCTGGGAGCCCTTTTTGTGGACCTTGACTCAGCAGCACCATTTGCAGTTTTGCACCATTATGGTAAATCTGACCAAGAAAACATTCTGTGCCCCCCCCCCTCCCCTTTTTCTTCCCTTGATGCCTTAAGCAAATTGATGCTTAGTTTTGCTTGATAGATCATCCAGCCCTGCTTTACCCCCACCTTATCGAGTATAAAGAAAACAACACACACACACGTCGCTGAATCGCGAAGAAAATAAAATTACCTCTGCTTTCATAAAAAATGCCAGAATATTTTAAACAAATCGTTGGAATCTCGGCAAGGCTTCAAGTAACGTCGATTATGGCAAAAAGCAAAGGTTTTATGTAGGAAAACCTCGCGTCAGAAATACAGTCATGGGATAATGATGAAAATAGAAAACAAAACAGAAACGACACAATAAAAAAAAAGCACAAAGGTAAAGGAAAGACAACTCAGGCTTTCCATCCACAGACCTCCAGGAAAACAAAACTGTAACAGGATTGAAAATCAAACAAATAAACAAAAGGTAGAATATTTAACAAATGGAGATAACTTGTCGTCTACTAGTTCCCCAGACCTGGATTCTGGGAACGCAGTCCGTCCGCCCAACTCTGCTGGCATAATTGCGTATTTTCCTTTTTCACCAATTTAAGTAAATTATCACCTCTCCCCTAAAAAAATTAAGTTGAAAGATGATTGGTCAGAATTCACTAAATGTTGGGTGGATATGTAAATAGGACTACACGGGACTTGCCTAATACTTCATTATGTCTATGTAAATAGGACTACACGGGACTTGCCTAATACTTCATTATGTCTTTCTGCAGATGGCATTTAAACCAAAGAATAGTGACACCAATATCCGTTCATCTCACCAGCCAGTAGGACCAATGATGTCAGAAATATTCAATAATATGGCGATTTCCCCCGTCCGTCAGTTCCAGGACCGTGTCATCTTGCTAACTTCTCATTTCCCATGGTCAGCCATTCATCTACTGTGCTGCAATAATTATGGACAAAAACAATTCCATGTCAAACAAATTTTTTTATGAGAGACGCAAAAAGAAGAAGAAAAAAAAAATTGCGTAGAGCTCCGTTTTATTCTTTTTTCAATTCCCATTTTACAATGGCCAAAAGAAATGATTATGCATACAAAATGATAACCCAATTAGAAAGTTAAAGGGGGAAATCCCACACGTCGGACTGAGCTCAAGTAAGCACAGAAGAAATGCTATTGTTCCACTGTAGACCCCACCGGTTACGACACCGTATTGGTGCGTGTCGGTTTCATGTAGTTTATCAGCGCCTATGGCAATTCTACCAACAGTACGAAAATCCTATACAAATCTACATCGGATTGACGAATGGACGCTGGGTTGGTGATGTTAAAAATGTGAATTTGATCTACATCCGCGTGTACAGTTTTTGTTTTTTTTTTAAACTGCTGAATAATATTATGTTTTTGGTAAGTTTATTGACAATCATGAAAGACCAATTCTACAAACGGATACCCTAAGTTTAGTCCTAAAAGGCTGTTGATTATTATCAAACCAACAATATTCTATTCTCTTGCGATCCATGTTTTATCCGAGGTGAAAACCTTACCTTCCCTCAGTGCAAAGAGAAAAACAAAACATGGAACGCACGGACACATTTACCGGTGATACAAGACTTAGTTATCTGTGCTGGTTTGTTTCACTTGACGTCACAGAAACTGTGCTCCGAGGAAAGTTCCAATTTTATCCCATCTTTTGTTGGAGGTTCCAAGGCCATATCGTTTTGAAACTGAAGCTAGTTACTCATTCCCTAGTTTAACCCGTGTGGGTGTGGACGGGAACTCTCAACACTATCCTGTTTGAAATGTAGACGGAGTTCAAAGATTGTTTTTCTTTCGGTCAGTATAAACACAAGTCGTAATACATTAGACATTAAAGTAAAGGAAAATCAATGAACCAGGACAGGATTCAATATTTTGAGAAGGTGGCTTAGATATTAGTGTTCGATAATCGGTGTCCAGTCAAGCGGAATATTCGACTTTCTGTAGCGAAGCAACAATCGGCGAGCTGAATAATTATTTGGCTTACCGCAGCACGTTCATCTGGAGTCCCAGTTTCGAAAAAAAAAAGGTATTGTGCACAAAATGAAAAATAATGTAAGTCTCCTTGAGCCAACTGCAATATATAAATACGACAAGCGAAAATGTTTTGCACACATGAAGTTTTCTCAGATTTTTCCTTGAATTTCATACATGACCTGACATTCTGTTCCTCTCAGCATTGCATTTCTGTTCATGTATCATTTAGATCGTTTCGCTGGTGCTGTGAATGTATTCTTTCTTGT
>OZ007579.1:3841382-4038882 GCA_963931925.1 Onchidella celtica | reverse complement strand
GGGAGAGAGAGAGGGGGGGGGGGGGAGAGAAAGAGAAAGAGAGAGCGTGCGCGGAAGAGGTATAATATTTTCAGATTTTGTCAGCCCCCATCATCTCGATAACAACCACATTATTCCTCATTGGGAGTTTGTGAATAAAGGGCTACAGTACGAAAAAGGATTGTTCACAGTTTCGAATTGAGATGAAGTGAGTGAAGATGACGGGTGTGTGAGTGCGTATATGAGTAGAGGGGGGGGGGGTGGGTATCTGTTTAGAATGAAAAAAAAGGCAGGGGGGGGGGAGGATTTTTAGAGAGGAGATAATAATATCATGTCGTTGCCATGTAGAATGGAGTAGCAAGCAGCTTTTTGTCCTTTAAAAAAAGCGAATAATAATAGGGATACACTACTGAGTTCAGCCCGCCTGAGGAAGGTGACCGAGAAGTGGGTACTTACGACCTTGATGAATGTACACAGAAGACAATTAGAGAAAATGTCCATAGCGAACAAATCCTGGGGAAGGGTGGGAAAAGGAGGATGGCATGGGCCAAGGTGACATTACTGATCACTGAGGATGGTACAGGGACAGATCTAGGCCAGAAGCTTAAAGACGAGGACAACAAAGACTTCAGGTCTGTGGCTGTAGCCCTGAGACCACAGGATGTGAGAAAAAAAGGGAAATCTGACAAGGAAGCTCTAACCGCAAAGTACTTGATCCCAACTCCGGAAATGCGATCAAAATCCGCCCTGGAAGTACCAAGTTATTACGTGGAAAAATTTCACAATTTTTTCTCGTGATGAATTCTGTCAAGTGCAGCCGAAAGAGTGACAGTTAGCCAAAAATAGAACAGCAGTTTGCGTGACAATTTTATCCGGGTTTATCAAGGCCTTGCGGAGATTTTCGCAACATCTGAGAAGTAACAAATTAATTGTTGACTGGATGGAAAATGTGTCTTGTGTGACGGCTTGAGCTTCCGGACTGCGGAAGAAAAAAAAATTAACCTAAAACAGGAGAGAGATTGGGGAGGCTGATGGCACAGGGCAGACTAAGTCAACATCCATCTCTGTGGAAGTTGATCAGCTGAGACACAAACAGCTGAGACACAAACAGCTGAGACACAAACAGCTGAGACACAAACAGCTGAGACACAAACAGCTGAGACACAAACAGCTGAGACACAAACAGCTGAGACACAAACAGCTGAGACACAAACAGCTGAGACACAAACAGCTGAGACACCAACAGCTGAGACACAAACAGCTGAGACACAAACAGCTGAGACACAAACAGCTGATCAACACAAAGTAAGTGCCAGTTCATCCCGTTTTTACTGTCTTGTGTTTCGCTTGAGATTTTGTCTTGAAGTGAACGGAAACGAAATGCTGGCGAGAGTAAAATAATGCCTTTTGAAGACACTGAAAGCCCCCAAACCGGTTTAATGATAGATATTGTCATTTTTAAATGTACGTAAATGTTTCCATTCAAATTTTGTGTTTTTTATACATTTCCTCTGCTGATTTTAATGTATTTCTGTCGTTGACCAGTTTAGTAAACAATCGTTTTTTGGCATGTCACTTTTACATTTTATCTTGTGTTTCCTTTTAATTTATTTATTTCGTAGGAATGTTTAATGTTATTTGTTTGTACTGCCAAATACCAATTTTTCTTCAAGCAACTGGCAAGAAAGCCCCTAGGAATGTTCGGCTGTAAAACATTGTGTGGAAAATGGACGACTAAACTTTCAATACCGTCTTCGCTGTACCTAAGATTTCATGAGTCCCTTGCAAGGCCTGCTACGTCTTATTATAACAACAAAAAAAAAAATAATAATGGCGCTAGACATTCATTGTTGTGCAATTTTGGCCTTTTTTTTTTCTTTTATGTGTGTGTGTGTGTGTTTTTACTCGTCTCTACAGCATCAATGTCAGTTTCAAAAATAATAAAATTGATTTTCTTAAGTGTCAACTAATTCAGTCCAATCACTTTTGTATCGATCGATTGTGTTGATTCAAGTTTCAGGTATTTTTAAACACAAAGTTGTAAAAATGTAAAGTACAATCACCTTTGTTTTTAACTCCCCGTAGTAAGCCCAGAGCACCAGAAAAGATAGTGATACGCGTTCAATTCCGTGTGTGCAATTTCCCTGCCAAAAAAAAAAACGAGTGCGTAGTTCTCCGGTGTGCATGAAATATATGGTAAGTCCGTAGAATATGGGAAGCTTTTCTAGAACAAAGAGAAATAGAGAGATAGAACGGCAGTTTCACAGGTTTATCTCTTGTAATGCCGGGGTACCTCACCTAATTGTGTTTAATGAATTCATGTGAAAATTGTGTGTTTATCGGGGTTGTGGTTGTCCCGGTGTTCGCGGCTTAAATTTTTGCGACTTGCTGGTGTTTTGCAACATTCTTGTGTTTAGATTTTCTTCTACGTATGCAGTCGTCGTACATGTAAAAACGAGATGAAGACGTCGGTTATAGATGAATTTAAAGAAAATGTAAATATATCAGACAAAAAGAGGGGGTACTCGCTTATCGTTTCTGAAGCATTTCTTGGGAAAGCATATAGACTGTTTCAGTTTCTGATCTACCGAGGTACACATTAAAATTTGGAACTTCTCCGATTAAACATAATTATCTAAATTCTGTAATTAGACCGGCAAGTTTAGAATGTAGATACAAGGTGACCCCTGCCTTTATGTTTTAGCATATTTCTGTTATAGCACATAACAGGCGTGTCTAGAGATAGGTCGCTGTGCCATGACTCCGCCTATGTCTTCGTATGGCGTCAATGTTCTGTCATCCCAAAAATGACCACATTAGGAAGCAGCATTCAATTCTCTGTTAATAACTCTTATCATAGAAAGCTCATTGTAAGGTTATACAGAAGAGCTTTTTTTTCTTTAATGAGCTCCATCCCGGCCCGCATCCCACCCTGCCCCCGATTTATTCAGCTCGTCCTGGTGATGACACCAAATCCTACCCAGGGGCTGACCATTGGGGTCGAGAGAGGGTCAGGATTTGTCAGTCTCCAACAGCTTGAGCACGAGCACACGCATCCTTCACACACGTTGGAAAGCAATTTGTTTTAATGATTGAATCAAACGCAAAGCTTAGATCAGCCTCAATTCTACAATAATAATAATGATAAATAAAAATCATCATAATACTAATTATATTATAATTTTAATCACAATGGAAACAACAATGAAAATGACAACAGTTGCTTTGGAACTTGATCATTCCCTCTTGGTTCCTAATAATTTCCAGTCAAAATGTAAGTGCTCTAATGAAATGAACGCGAGTGCTCGGATGACATATCAATTTCGTGGAATTGCAAAAATATGGCATTAAAAAAATATTTTAAAAATCTGCTCCCCAACCGGGGAATTCACTCTATTATTTATCATTTGGCCCCATTTTACAGACCGATGTGTTTATTGTAATGTAATATTGAACAAGCGACAGTTTACGACACTAGAGCTGAACGCCAACAAAGAGTCGCACCCATCACTTGGGAAACCCCGATGTGATGGGGAAACCAAACGGCGGGTCAACATCATTACTAGTTCTAGTTCCCTTTCACTTTTTAGCAATGTTGACGATTCAAGTACTGGTGGGGCACGGTGACCTTCGCCCTAATTGGATTTTATTTCTTTCTACCTTTGTTTTTTTAATGTCCTATTTTTCTCTTTCTTTGTTGGTTTTGTCATTCCCTTTTTCTGTCTTTCATCTCCTCCATTAGAGTTCCAGATCAGTAATTTCTCAAAGGTTTGTATTGAACAACCATCTTTGATGACGGTGATGATGAATACTCTTTTCTCTCTATCCCCCTTCCGTTTTGTTCGATGCTTTTATTTACAAATCTTACAGTCGGAGTGAATACTGAATGTAATCAGCCTTGTTTTCAACTTTTAGAAAATGCTTTGCCTGATCATCAATTTTTTGTTAAAATTATGATTATATAACATAATCTCAGTCATACCGAGAATCTACATAATGGACAAGCGTTTTGGTCGAAATGTAGAACATATTGAATAGTTTTATATATTATGCATATTATTTAATTTTGATAAATGGAGCTTTTCACTGTCCAGCATGAAAAAATTGCACTTTGACGTCCATTGGCTCCAATTTTCACATGTTTATTCATAAATCCTGGAAAAGTTTGGTAAAGGAAAAGCAAAAACCTAAACATTTTTCTATCAGCAATGCTTTCTATGTGTATAATTATGGTTTCTGTTTCACTTGCCATTGTGAGAAAGACACAGGAAATCGGTTTTGCCACTGGCAATCAACCTCAGTAGCTTTCTCTGAAGATGTTGCCTACCACCTGTACACGCTTGTATGTAGTCATTCATGTAGATTTTTTAATGTGTGCATGTCTGAGCTAAATGTGTACGTGTTGGATGTCAGGAGCTGAGTTCTGCATCCTTTTATCTCCATTTTCTGAAAGACCGGAGATATTTTAGTATTTAGAAGAAGTATAACAAAATATTAATGCACACTTTGGCACTTGTTGATAATGCGTTGTGGCACTTTTCAAGCTGTTTCACAGTTCCAGTTTTATATAATTCTAACTGGTTATCGCACTAGCAAGGCAGCAAGCGTGTGGTGGCAACATCAAAATAATGTCCCAGTTGTGCAAAAGGCGGAGATCGAGCAAACAAGAACTGATGTTGCTGTTTGTGAATTGCTTATGTAGACGGGTGTGTAGGCGTCTGTGTGTGTGTGTGTGTGTGTGTGTGTGTGAAGTGCCTCTGATAAAGCCGTGTAACCAAATTTTCAGTCTGTGGATAAATAATCTCATGTCATCTCGATTCATTCTCACACAAGTCCAAACTGTGAGACTGCAATGTCTTTATAATCCTTGCGGCTTCACGAAGTGCTTCAATTTTTCATTAGATTTCCTGGTCACCAAGTGCCAGTGTCTGCTTCAAAGTAACCACAGCACAGACGTCAATTGAAAACAAATGGCCTAGGAAATCAGAGAGTGAAAGTTCATCAAACAGCACTTTGTTGTTCACCTTGTCTGTCTTTATCTATTGTCATTTGCTGGTCCTTGGTGACCCAGAGATGCAGCATGTTAAGTTAATGATTCAAGCTGCCATTGCGCGAAATTACATACCGGCTGAGTGGCTGCCGAGAGTAATGACAGTTGACATTGTGTGTGGTCTGAACTGCCGGATTTGTAATGAGGTCCTGAAATGGAAATTAAATTGTGAAAAAAAGAAGGTCAAAAGAAAAAATGGATTGATTGCTGCAATTTGTGTGACGGGAGGAAAGAGAATTGGCTTCTAAAAAGAAAATGTTTTTAATTTATTACCATATTGAAAACTGTTGGTGCCCAGTTGAGTTTTTTTTTGGGGGGTGGGGGGGGGGGGGGGGGTTGTGTTTATTTGACTGTCTAACATTTGTTGTATTTGTTCAGGCGTCACGTGAGAGTAAATCACGCGGTTTCTTTGCTTCCTCTCTCTCTCTCTCTCTCTCTTTCTCTCTCGGTCTCTCTTTCTGTCTGTCTCACTCTGTCTGTCTCTCTCTCTGTCTCTCTCTCTTTCTCTCTCGCTGTCTCTCTCTCTGTATCTCTCTCCGCGTCTTTGTCTCTCTCTCTCTGTCTCTCTCTCTCTCTTTGTCTCTCTCTGTTTCGCGCTCTGTATTTCTCTCTGCCTCTAACTCTGTCTTTGTCTCTCTCTGTCTGTCTGTCTGTCTCTCTCTCTCTCTCTCGCTCGCTCTCTCTGTCGCACGCTGGTATCTGAATTTGCTGCTGTTACCCAGTCTATTCGGCCATCAAGCCTACGTCAGCCACACACGGAGGACAGATCTCAAGTTTGCTCGTAGGAAAGACATTGTTCCTACGCATACCCCCCGCTTGTGATATCGCGCAGACATCGGTTTGATGTAAGAAATTAACCCTTATGGTAATCTTTCCAACCTTGCAGAAAGCGATACAAATCTACATCGGACTGACGTAAGGTTTCTGGCTGATTACATTTCCTTAAAAGGCTGGTCCTGTCATGAAACCCTGCAACTGATGTATTCTCACATTACTGTAACTGGCAGCTCGTTTTGCAATTTGATTGTCCTGTGAAATCCTAGAAAGAATTGAATGAAGGAGAGTACATCTCGTTCTTTCAAATATTTATACTAAAACATACGATAAATCATAGATTTCGAGTAAAACCGGTGTTTCACTGCTCTCTTTTGTAAAAGTAGGTCCTTAGCATTCCGGGGATTTTATCAGAGAGCTGGCGAAATTCTTACTGTTTACTTTCAATTGAATTGTTGTAACCGTGTACTCTAATCACGTATTATTTGTAATTTCAGCCCTCTTTCTGGCCTTGAGATTTCCTCATTTTTCTATCTTTCTGTTATTCATTCATGTATCTTTCTTCCGTCCTTCCTTTCTCACTTTGTTTGTTTGTTTGTTTCCGTCTGTCTTCCAGTTATTTCTTTTTTTTTTCTTTGTTCCGTTGTTTCACTTTTCTTTCTTTCTTTTCGTCATTCATTTGTATTTTCTTTTTATCTTGCCGTCCACCTTTTCTCTTTCCTCCTGTCTTTCTTTCTTTCTATCGTTCTCTCTCTTTTTCATTCTCTTTTTTCATCTTTTTTTTCACTTTGATCCTTTGTCAGACACTTCAACCAACAATGAAACACAAAACCTGCCGTTTTGATACAGTCTCCATTTTTTGTGTGTAATTCCACAGTCATGATGTATGAGTGATACCAGCCTGTGATACTGGTCTGTGATACCGGCCCGGAGAGCCAACGGAAACATTGACATACATTTTTAAAAACTGTTCAAGGCAAAATACCGAGACGTCTTTAGAGGGCTGTCTCTGGCTCGCCAGTTCCCCATCGACTGATAGACTTTTCTCGTGCCTCAAGTTGATTACTCGGGTCGATATTTATGAGGAACTTCGATAACGGGTGCATGCCATGGAGTATGATTGATCGGATGCTGTAATGGTATCGAATCAATAGAGTCACAGAAAATAGATAGGAAAACAAAAATTAATGACCTCATTTCAGCGCCGTCAGCTTCATTCTGTTGCGTGATCATTTTGTGTGCGTGTGTGTGTATGTATGTACGTGTGTATCTGTGTATATGTGTATCTGTGTGTGTTTGTTTGTCTTTGTGGTTTTGTGCGTGTGCGCATGTGCGTGTGTTGTAAACCTTCTTTGTTGCAAATTGCCTCAGCTGAACACCAATGCATCTCAATATGATATGAAAACTACATTTTAACACGGTAATAAGTCAATACAGACCACTTTGGGTTTTCGTGTGCCTTGACTAAGGGAAGTATTTTAAAATCTTTACTTTTTAATGTCATGGTCTAAGTAATCACTAGTTTGACTGACGTTAGATCCTTCAAGCCGTCAAAGTGATACTTTAAAGTCTTTAGTTATTCAACTTCATACTGACTGTTCTTGCGTGAATGTTGGAGTGTTTCACTAGTATAGTACATACCCAGCCACGATCACTATGTTGATCAGACATATCTTTGCGGATTCCATTCATCAAACCGGCGTCGGTGTGATGTCGTAGCCAGCTAATCTACTGTAGCATCTGCAAGCTACCCCTTGCCCTCCCCCGTTGCTTGTTATACTGGTGACTGAGCATGTGTTCACTTCTTGTTTCCTTTATTGTTGACATTGGCCCAGCGTGTACTCAGTGACCTGACTTTCCCTTTACTGTGAGTTGTTTTTTTTCCTCGCTCGGTTGTTGTTGGGTGATTTGACCCTTTTCGTAAATATTAGTATGTTCCTGAACATTCGATAAAGTCGTAGATGTAGATGTTTACGCCAGATTTGGCCTTGAGTGATTTAACCTGATGACGTATTGATACGTGATTGGTTAATTTGTGTGTTTCGGGCGAGGGCAGAGGTTAGATTAATTTCGGGAATTTTCTACAGAAATATCTATATATATAGACCCATGTATGGTAAACGTGGGTGAGTAAGTGAGTTTTTCTTCTCGTGTGGCGTAGGATATTTAATTGTTCGCTGGTGCCTTCCTAGCATTTTATTGTTCAGTATACAGTTATTAAACTTTAGTATTATTTAATCGATCGTCGGATCTCGTGTTTATTTTTCTACAGCTTTAATTGTTTCGTTTCTAAAGGCTTGTAGTTAGATCAGCTAACCCCCCCCCCCCCCACTATAACGTGCTACAACAACCTCAGCTGTTACATCTACGCAGAAAGATGTCATTCCTATGTGAGAACGAAGTCAGTCCTACGCGGCGGATTTCCTAAGGTGATATGAATGGGTAACCGTACGTATGCTCGATTTAGGCAAGATTTTTTTTTTTTTTTTTACTTTTTTTACCCTTCCTTCGCGCACGTTGATCGTAACTTTTCTTCAAATTTGTCTTGGAGCAAACATCTGAAGTATTTTTGTATTTTTTTTTTTTGTTTTTTGTATTTTGTATACTTCTTTAATCCATTTCGGACATTTGCGTTAGTGTCACTGCAGCCCTGTTACATCTGGAGCAGACAAGGTCGCCGCCACAGTGCAGCGCCGATCGGTGGGTTTCTGTAATGCCATGTAGTATGTATACATGTTTTAACGTCAGATGTCTATATAACTCCTAACCCATTTAATCTATGTATATAAAACTAGTCAGTTAAAATTACATGCGGTAAAAGAAATTTGATGTGTAAGTTGGGTGATTTAATGCGGGTATTTATTACGAGGGGCCCACCAAACCTGAAGTAACCCGGGTCACCAAGGTCTAAATCTAGCCCTGACCCTAACACTTGGTCGCGTCTTGTCTATGGCATCGGCTCCGCCCAGCTATTCTTGGGGGAAATGGCGCATGAAAACCTCGCTGTGCCTCTTCAGAGGCGAGGAGCTGAGCAGAACGGATGCTGTTAACAAGTATACAGAGGCAAAACGTGTTTTGCTTTTTCATACGTCATTTCCGGTAAAAAAATTGCATAGCGGATGCTGTGGATAAGACCCCTAAAACGTTCACGGTATAAACAATGACCAATTTAGTCACATGACGTCAGTAGTCACTCTGAATTATCGCAAAATGCTGGAATTGACTCCCCTATACAACGTGTAACAACTATGGTATCATCAGCTCCTGGGTGCGTCAGTAAGTGACACAGGAACAAGTCATAATTCCATGGGGAAGTCCCTGAGTATTTTCCACCACACCATCATTAGCCCTGAATCTTCCAACTGTTTCGACGAGGGCATTAACGAGTTAATCCCCTTCATTAAACCCGGGCAGTGCAGGCATGTTGGAAATTGGATTTTTCTCATATTTTCAAGTCCCTGGTCCTATTGGGGGGTAGGATCGAGTACCTAGTCTTCTCGGATAAGGACGAAAAAATTCGGAGGGCCCGTGTGCACGTTGCGCACGTTAAAGATACCTTGGCAGTTGGAAATCGTAAAGAGCAGGCCGAAAGGCCGATGCCCGGGCAAAATTGAAAATTGAAATTAATAGATTAAAAGTTATCCATATCACCCCCCCCCCCCGCCAGAATTTATTATTCATTATTAAATATATATTGTTATTAATAAATATTCAAATATTATTTGAGTTGTGTGTTGTGTGAACTGATGTGAGTTGTGAACTGCTGTGAGTTGTGAACTGTTGTGAGTTGTGAACTGCGCCTAACAGGCTGCGTTACAATTTGCTCTGAGATAGAGAGAGAGAGTGAGCGAGACGGGGAGAGAGAAAGAAGCCGGCAGCTCCATTCTGCTCTGTGGTTGACATGTTGTTTCTTAAAAGCGCATAGAGCATTTTAAATGGATATGCGCTATATAAATGCTATACATTATTATTATTATTAACTGGTTTGTACTAACAAAAAGCGGGGATTTAAAAAGCGTCAATCATTTCCTAACAAGCGATGGAAAACTCAGCGACGGATTGCCAGTAATCCCGAACTGCCCAGACAAGGATGTGTGAGCTTCAGTGATGCGATTAGATCAATTATGTGCCAACTGTTCCCCCGGGGGTATAACCATTTCTCTTCCAGTGACCCAGTTTTCATGTTTCCAGGTGCTCTAAAGTCTTCAAGTAATCTCACAATGTGCGTAACCAGGACTACCTCTTGCGGGCTACATGTCATCAAAGTTTCAGGTTTGATCTAAAAGGGCTAAACAACAAGGGGTGGACGGCTCACTCTCCCTGCCCCTTATTGTGGTAGATAGACTGGCAACTTCCTGAACAAAATCCTAAGTTTAAACACTTCCCCATCCCCCTCTCCGCCTCACACACGCACACATACCACACAGAAACCAGCTGTATATAAGTACAGCTGTACGGCAGTAACACATGAGATGAAAAGTGTGTAGAGCACAAGTAAAGTATTCGCAAAGGGAAATGGAAAGAAACATGCTTAACATCAGACTACAAGATAAAATTCCCCACGCTGAAATACGCAAACAAACAAAGGTTTTTTTTCTGGTGTTGTTGTTGTTAAAAGGGTAGGGGGCAGGGTTATGGACTCGATAAGATTTAGGGTTGAGGATATGGACGAGGTTAGGTATAGGTACGTGTACGTACGCACCCCTTTGCGCAAAACGCTTGGGGTCAGTACGTGCTTATAACAACAGCCTACAACTGAAGATGAGACAGCTGGAGCGTTAGCATGCACAGATTTCGCACCGACATCTCCCGTAAATCTCGCGGCAAATGCGCGGAAGTCATGAACAATGCCGGAATTTACAATATTAATTATGGACAAATATTGAGTCCTGTTCATTGTTCAGCTATCGCTGTAGATCTTGATTGGTGTCACTTATATTGTAATTATAACCCAAATCGCTGTAGCAAAATTCTCGCTTCTTTTTGTTGAAGTATCGGTATCGCTGGAATAAATCCGCATCATTGATTATCCATTCTAATAATTATCAAGCATTCTTTTCATGCAACGCACCATGGGCCCCGCCCCAGATCAGCATGCAAAGTGTGCTCACGATTTTGTTTATAGGGGGAGGGGGGGGGCGAAGGAGAGAGTGTTTCATCTTATTGTGTCTATTAGCTTTGCTGTTGGTCTCTTTGGTGCTGTAGGAAGAGCCGACATGGTCACCCCTGCTGGATCCCCGTGGCACCACATGCACACCAGAAGGTGATCAGAGGATGTCAGAGAGGTGCATTCGTGAGCTGTGGTGCATGTGGCGGTCCTCCCCTTAAGAATTCTCCAGAAAGGCGAGCGCAGGAAGAGAGAACGTGATTATACGTAATTGCTATGATAAAATAATGTCACAGTACATCGACGTGACTTCGTTAAACTCAGAAAGAAAACTCCCACACGGGGAGGTCGCAGCATCGACTCATTCATACATACTTGAATAGAAACTTTAATGACGCTGTAAGCCCAGAAATAACCATTCCCTACTTCCACATAGTCGGCTTTAGAATCATTAATTCTTCATCTTTTATGTATTTACTATGAAGGCTGTCAACCAGAATGGGAATTAAGTGAGTCTAAAAAAGATTGCAGCACGAATTAACTTGACATTTTTGGATCTAATTGCTTCTGGATCCTTTGATATCTAAACATGCTCTGCAGATAGAAAGCTTACAAAGCCACTTATCAACACTAAGTAATCCCTAGAGAATGGGCAGCTCTCCGAGAGCAGGCAGCGACACAAATTTAATTGGCATCCTTCAAGGAATTTAAAAGTGAATATTCGTTTAAAAAAATGATGTATCCAAAATGTAATAAGCTTAGACAGCTTTTTCACAAATCTCAGGCGCAGAAACCATATATTTCAAAATAGAAATATATTTAAGGAAAAGCTTTCAGCTGGAATCACGTACATTAGCCTTGTTAGAGACGTTGAAATTTGACCATTTTTATATTGACATGTGGGCAATTTTTTGTGTGGCTGAATGAGAAATGTGAGGTCTGGACATGACAGAGTGGCGTGATGAATTTGATCTGTTTGCAAGCCAGTCCATTCTGACAGCAGATTTAACTAATTATACTCTCTTCTTCTATAGTTTCCTCTCTTCTTTCTCCTTTTTTATCGTGTCTTCCTTGCCCTGAACTTCCTCGTTTTTCTTTCTCTTTCTCCGCTCATTTTCCTTCCCCCTTTTGTGTCTGATCCACCCAGACCACAATGTTCTGGACACCAGCTTTGCCGGTGAGGATTTTCAATAATCCCAAGAATCCCCTATAAAAATCCCAAGTTTATCTACCACCCAAAAAGTACATTTGAAATTTAAAATTTCCTTATGTATTGAATTAAACGAAATAATGTAGAGATTAGCTTGCAGATCACGCAAACGATCCTCCCACATAGACAATCTCAGACTGCCGATTAGTCCATTAAAATTGGTCTATTCACCGTTAAAGTCTCAAATAGTCTTGTGGGTGGAAGGGCAGTTTGGTGATTTTTATTTTTAAAAGAAACAATAGCAAAAAAATATAATAGCATGAAAAATCCCAAGGTCCTTTTAAAAAATGCCAAGATCCCAAGGTCATCCCCCAAATCACAAGATCTTGGGAAAAATCCCAAGGATCGGCGGCGCTGATCGACATTAAATGTGGTATACATGACGCAGAGCACACGGAATCTCGTGGCCGCAAGGCAAATACACCCCAGGTTTTCCCCACAAAGAGAGCCAGTGAGAGCTGCCATCTAAATTCAAAATGAATTTGTAAACTTTATAATTCGTTTGCAAATGGATGTAAATTTAATTTATTATCAATGTCGGTTGACGGAATTGTCATCTGGGGCTTCTCTGCATTTTAATTTTGTCGCCCTTGAGACAAATTGGAATTTGTAACAAGATTTGAACATTCAGAATTGCCCAGGTTCTGTTCTGTCAGGTCTCTGTTGTAATGTAGTCTTAGCTCTCACTCTGTCTTACCCTCTTGACACAGACTGCACGTACATGCATTTGCTGTTTTAACCCCTGATCTCTCTTCTTGCTCTGTTCATATGCGTGTTTGGCAGTTCGACTTTGTCTGGAGCATGCACTGGGTTGGCCTTTGTAGTATAGAAGAAATTACGGTGTGTGATGTACAGTAAAAACTGACCAACTCAGGTAACAGAGAATGCCCTAGGTCAGTGCCCGGGGTTAGGTTCTGGAAAGGCAAAAAGTATTAATTTCCCGAGCTCTGTGATATGTAAGTTGTAAACCTTGACGGTTTTAGAAAAGACTCAAGTAGTCCCACTAGAATCTTGCATCTTGCCTTGGTGCGACCTATCATCTGTGTATGATTATCTAACTCAGGAGTTCTCAGAGTCTCAGGCCACAGTCCTCTCCCTTTTCCTCAGTATTTCATGACCTCAGTAATTGAATAGTCGTAGATTCAGTTTGAAGCCGGAGATTTTTGTGAACTCTTCATTCCTGATTGCCCTTTTGTTAGTGTTCCATTTCATTCACAGTATCCAATTCGTTCGGGGTTTGGAGTTCCTTTTCGGATTGAAATTCCTCCCCGGTTCCTCTTCTGGTTGAAATTCTTCCCCTTACTTTTCAGATTCCTCCACCGGGCTCCATATTGAGATCAATGATCTCATTTGTGGCCGTGGGGAAGTGGCTGCAGCAGTCCGAGGGAAAATCGGAGGTCTTAGAGAAACACAGCATAATAATGAACAGATAGATAACTGCGTATTTCTAAGATCAACCCGCCTCCTGAAAAGGTTAACATTGTATCACGTGGATAATGGATGGACATTTCACGTGGTCTCTGGGTGGAATTTCCCGGGAAATCCCCTTGCGTTTCAGAGGTGTTGATCTTCTTCTTATTTCGTTCACCAATCCAAATCTGCAGATTTGTTCTTTTAAGGAAATCTACGGTTTTCTGCAGTTCTGGCAGAGCACCATAGAGTTTGATGTTCAGGTCGGTGGGTTGGGGCCAATACGTTTCTCGCAGTGCTGAGAAGAGTGTGTAGTTCTGCAATTATATGCTCTGTGTTTTGAGGAGCCTGGCTGCACTCACATATGGCAGATGTTCCTATTTCAAACTTGGTGAACATATGGTGGTGGAGCCTATTGTGGCCAGTTGTTAGTCTGAACAATATCACTTGATCCTCTCTGTTCAGGCGATGATATTTATCCTGCTGGTTTATTTGCTGCCGTCTGTTGTTTTTGATGAGGTTTTTGTTCTCATACTAGTTTGAGAGGCACTGTGGCTGTTCCAGGCTAGAGCCCTCCTTGGCCAGTTGGTCTGCCTTCTCATTGCCTGGGGCGACACAATGTGATGGTTGAAAATGTGTACTTAAGTGTTAAACTGTGTAACTTTATGGATATGCTTGTGGTAGGGAATGTGTTCATCGGGGTACGTAAAATGTAAGATCACAACGTGACATCAACCATCGAAAGTGAGTGCACAAAGAGACATCTTAACACATGGACACATTGGGCAGTTGCACAGGGCCCCCAGGTTTGTTTGTTTTTTTTGGGCTGTGTGTGTGTGGGGGGGGGGGGTTATGCACGAAAATTTACATTGGATTTTGACAGGAGGAAGAAAAGCCTATTGGTTTGCCCAAGAGCCCATAATGATATTGAGACGACCCGGAGTGCACAGGGCTTTCCGTTAATTCAGAGAGGTCATCGGGCCAGGAAAGAAGCTACAATTCTGGCAGCACCACTTACATTTTCCCGTACGTTCCTACTCCCTTTTTTTTTATCATCTCAAAAATTCGATATAAACGTTTGTGATTTTAGTATTCTGATAAGGAATAAATCGGAACTGTTAATCAGCTTCATAATCATGGCAACGCATTTTCAAAAAGTGGCAAAATAATTATACCTTTATTATATCTTTTCTACCTACTAAAATATTTCTGGTGTTTCAGAAAATGGAGACAGGACAAACAATAGCTTTGGTCGCCTTATACTAAAAGATGCCAATCGTTTTATTAACTATAATAGACACTCTGTGTCTAAATTATCTCGAAACTTCGTCAAGTTTATATTATTTTGCACAAGCATTCAGAGCAGTGCATAATATATACTTTTTTCAGATGAAAAAAAAAAACGCAATATAAGATGTTTGGCATACTGACCACAATAAAATAAGAGGGAACAATATCATAGCAATGGTGAAGAGGTTTCTCTGATATGGCGTTAATGTTACAATTTCTGTCAATAATTACATGTTTTTGATTGTTTCATCTGCAAAATGGACCCGTCATAATTATTTCAGAAAGATTAGATTCTGGTTTTCAATAAATAGGCTGGGTGTGTTGATATACGGAACAGCCAAAAAATACCCTCACCCAGGCAATGAAATAACAAGATAAAACTTAGGAAGAAAAACACCTATGCTCCTTTTCCTGCTTACAAATTAGGAAACTCTTGAAGTTATTATGCCTTCATCTAGAGCCATGTTATATTATTATCATTATCTCTTTGTACATACTGCCAACACTTAGTCAGTGTCCTTTTGTTGTGGTCTTTGGAAGGGTGAGTATGGGGGGGGGGGGGGATGGATAGAACACAAGACGGAGTTGTAAACATGAGTGAAACTCAAACCTGCCCAATCTATATTTCAGTAACTTGCAACCTTTGGCATGACTAACTGACCAAACTATACACTCTTCAGGCCTTAAATTTGACAGGAAGGTGGCAATTGGGATAAGAAAGATGATGGCTATAATTAAAAGTTGTTTACTTCAAGTATGTATTTTTAAAAAATAACAATGTTTATTGCTATGTAACATCTGTATTTTTGTAGGTTTGTTTCGTAATATATAGTACCGTGCATGTCATAAAAAGTGACCGTATCAAGCGTTCAGTTTGGTGCGTAGTGTTCTGGTGAGCATGAGTTCTGAAGCAAGACTGTAGTTTATTACTTTTATTATATGAGAGAGAGAGAGAGAGAGAGAGAGAGAGAGAGAGAGAGAGAGAGAGAGAGAGAGAGAGAGAGAGAGCGAGAGAGAGAGAGAGAGAGAGCGAGAAAGAGAGGGGGCACATGATTGTTTATTCCGGGTCATCTAATTATAGATAACTAGCTCAGTACCCGTTCGATGAACAGGTTTGTGTAGGTTGTTTTTTTGGGGGGTAAAACTTAAGACGCCCGTGAACTAAGAAAGGCATTAATGCTGCATAGATAGCTTTAAGAGAGATGCAAACAACAGAGGACACCACTTCAGACCGAAAGGAATAAGGACAAAAGCCGAGACGCGTAGGGTCATCCCCAAAACTCAGCGATAGGACAGTACACGGTGTGCAGTGGTGCGCACCGAAAATTTTCAGGAAGTGATGATGTCATAAAAACCTACAGCATGTCAATGAGCCTAGCGAAAATTGGGGAACTATATATTGCCAAAAAAAAAAACTACGCCGATTTGAGACTTCTATTAAAAACTGTGCAGCCTTACATCCATTCTGATGTACCATATAAAATTTGAAATCTGAGTGTTGAGTGGTTCAGAAGCCTTTTGCAACGAAAAATCTCAAGTCCACAAATACACATAGTATAGATATAATAGTGGGATTTCAACGAAGCTACCAACACAGTCCGAAAGTGGGTTTTTCTATCATAGGGTCTTTGAAATATCTCTACACCATACACTTACACACACACAAAGAAACGAAATATTCAAACATCCAGACAACAGAAGTTAAAATGTAGAAAACAATAAAAAGTGTGATAAAGAACCATAACACTGAAAATCTCGTAAAAACCAGAATGACATAAAAGTACAAAGTTTCCGTCTCCAGATCTATCTCCTGGCTGAGAGGGGAAAAAATGTACTAAAAGACGTATACATTTCGAAAGAGCTCAACGCTCGGGCCGAAAGGTCTTTCTTTCTACATTCACAGGGTCCAGTCTGGTAGAGACCGGATGTCAGGGAGAGAGACCAGACAGCTCCACTCACACGAAGTTGATGTACCAACAAATCCATGCTCACTGCACCAGAAAGTATGCGAATAAAATCTTTTCCTTGGCTCATTCTTTCTTTCCTTCCTAAGTCTGGACTTTGGTGTCTTTCTCTCATTCCACATAATCATGTTGAGTTTACCCAGCTCAATTGTAATGGTGGTAGTATACTGCTGGAACACGTCAAAGGAAAATGCTCTCTCTCTCTCTCTCTTTCTCTCTCTCTCTCTCACTCTCTCTCTCTCTCTCTCTCTATCTATCTATCTATCTATCTATCCATCTATCTTTCTTTCTCTCTCTCTCCCCCTCTCTCTCTCTCTCTCTCTATCTATCTATCTATCTGTCTATCTTTCTTTCTCTCTCTCTCTCTCTCTCTCTCTCTCTAACTCTCTCTCTCTCTATCTATCTATCTATATATCTATCTATATCTATCTGTCTATCTTTCACTCTCTCTCTCTCTCTCTCTCTCTATCTCTCTATCTCTCTCTCCTCTAATCAGATGTAAACTGTTTGACCTAAAGCTACCGGGTCAGCTTTGGCGGAAACGTACGACGATTCTTCCCTTCTCCGTTTCCTGTAGATCATCGACATAGAGGTACTACTGTGGAGGCCCTCACGAGGAAAGCAGTGTGGCATTTACAACTTTGGGCAAGATCAGCAAGAATTAGACAAAAATGTATTTTTAGATTCATCTACAACAGTACCGCCATGAATTTTTTTTCTTTTGGAGGTGTCGGGGATCGGAAGGAGTTTTTTTAATTTTTAATTTTTTTTTGAGAGGGGGTTGTGTAAATGTGGCAGTATAGAAAATATTTTTCGTTCTCGCCATGCCACTGAAGACAGTGGTACGTTTGTAGAGAACGTCAGTGACCAAACAGGGAGCCTGGGAAGCAGATATATCCAGAGCAACCACGTGTATCTCACACGTTCACTGGATGGATCTGGGAAAAGTTTGAATGAGTGAAGATAGAAGAAAACACACGAGCGGTTGAAGCGATCGCAGAAACTTGAATTTTTACCGACAATCTCTCGTGCTCTATGCAAGCGTTCTACCAATAGGACATTGTTCAGCTGACGACGCGCGTCTTGCCCGTTGAAATAAATTCAACAGGCCATCTCTGAGGTCTGTCCTGAACATGGGATGTAAATAATAAAACCCTTCTAGCAAATGCTCTCTCCTGAACCCACTCACATTTGCATACATCACACGCCACTCGAGGTTGCTATGGCAACTCTATACTCCAACCCCACCAAAAAATGAAACAATCAAATCTTGAATGGAAAAAAGGAAGAAAAGTATAGTCAGACTAATGGACAAGTGGTAGAACAAAACTAATAACGCACACTCTTGTCCTCCCCAGAAGGAAATTAAATGAACAGTTAGAGGCCAAGCCGCAGTGTCAATTGTATTTTATTTTCATTACATAAATTTTGCTCTGTGAACGTCAAACTTTTCAAGATATTCGCCAACTGTACTGAATAATAAAAATGAAGTCTATTTTCAGAACGTTTTGATTCTCCTCTTGAGCGCTGTAACTGTGCTGTATTTCACCTAAGGTTAATTACCTACAATGTTCATCTTGTCGATATGTAAACATAATATGGAAGACAGTGCACATATTACAATACAATATTATGTTTCCAGCATCTCGAATTTGGAGACGCCGCGATTCTTTCAAATCTGCCAGATAGGTGTTTATAGCATTGGCCGTTACCTGCTGTTGATAAGTAGTTGACGTGTGTGCAATAGACTCAGAGTATATTACAGATGGATCTCTTGTGCATCAGGGTTTACTTCACAATAATAATTATGTTGATCTCAGTCAAATGGCCAGGATACTGGCAGTATAATACTATGGTATGGAATCGATACAGGGTGGATTCATTGTGTAAGTTAAAAGACGACAGAGTGTACCCGCAAGGTCTCCGCTATAAGATATGTTATTTTGGTCAAATCACATGTGATGAAACTCACAGCTCTGAATAACTTTATATAATCCTGAAATAACGATGGGCACTAGTGACCTTGACACAAGATGTAACTTGAACAGTTCCCACAGAGAAAACTGGCATTTGCCTGGGGCAGTGGGCTTTCTTGTGAATGTTCTGTGCATCATTAGAGTCGCTGTGCCGTGTCAAGCGACTTCTCTCTCAAAGACGATTTGCAATACATAATTGGGGTGAGTCACCCCCACAAAATACGATTATTTCAATGCGCTAACTCAAGGCGGACACCCAACAGTTCAGTGAAAGGAGGGCCTGTATTGCAATTCATTATTTCCAGAGGTATTTGCCATATTGTCATCGTAAGCGATTTTGCCGATTTTGAGGTTTTGTCATGGCAGTAGTTCTCTCATTCCTAATGTTCTTATGTATAAGGGTCATTCCAATCGGTTAAAAACTTTTCGAAACGTGTTTGTGACGTCATGTTCTATGCGTTTTGGCCCTGATGTTACACAACTCTAAAAACTTTCAATCCTTGTTTACTCGAAAAGACAAAAAAAATGTACATACAGCAATATGGGAAATACCACACGATTTTCTTGGATCAGCATGTCACAAATCCCAGACTGGGAGATGCGATGGTTATAACAGGACAACAATCACGAACGAACAAGTATAACACTTAACAGAACAACCCATCAGACTCACACATTTATTAAACATAAATATAAAGATAAGGATAACAGTGCAATTACATACATACATTATATTCTTCAAGTTAACTGCCGTCCACGGCCTTCTTCCGTAAGCACACTTCCTCGGGTCCACAACCCGGTAATTACTTCTAAAGACACCTCGGCCTCAGCCTCTCCACTCAGGGTCTTAATGACACACTAGTATTCTTTCACTCCACGGTCTCTCAATAGCGCCTCCCTATGGCAATACACCTTAGCCTCCTACACACTTCACGTGGCCATAACACGTTAATACTTCAATTCACATGAATATCTCATTCGCACAGTAATACATCCATGTCACAGTAGTACATCTTAATAGCACATTCACGATCATATATACATCCCTGTCTGTGGCCAGACTGCCACAACTCATGTGCCTCTACTGTCCTGCACCGACAGCTTCACTCCTGGCCTATGTGTGGCCTTCGGCCCTATGCTGGCCTATCCCCTGTGCTCACCGTAGGCGGCGCTTCGGCCCGACCCCGGCACCTACAAAAATAACATTACATTGGTATAATACCATACCATTTCTAATCACTTCACCCCTCATTACAACTCATGAAGCGTACACACAATAGTTCACATTTCACTCACCAAACATCTTACGGTAACACCTCCACCGTATTACACCCTACTCACTCTCGCTACAAATCCATGAAGCTAACTTCCATCTATCGCTCATGGCGCACATTGCTATATACAGTATCAAGGGCTTCCACATTCCTCACATATACTTATTTACATTATGGTCGTAGACGAATATAATACATCAATCATAATTATCAATCATCGTTCCACCTACCAGTCATCACTGGAAAACACTGTCACAATCTCCCGACTGTTCTCACTCACGTCCGTCCCCTGGGACCTTCTAACTTGCAGTGATAGTAGTACAGCGCTCTCGCCTCATGCAGACCCCCCCCCCCCCCACTCACAACATGCACGCTTTTCATTACCCGTGGGCCGTGGGTTAACTTGACTCTACCCCCTTCGCCCGTAACTACTGATCCCAGCTCACCTGCTCGTGACACAGCACACGTCAAGAGAAATCAGAATGTATTGGATGTAGGACGTGGGAGGAAAAGCCTAGTTCGTCTCTAAATGAAGTTTCGTTTCACATCCCATGAGGATAATCTAAGCATGGTTTAAGTGTGCTCCTTATACATGTAATCACGAGTCTTGTGCCTATGGAGGTGACATGTCAGCAGGGAGGAGGCGTAGAGGGGGAGGGGGGGGATACCTGTCACTGACCACCAGATAGCTCACCTGAAGTTAAAGATTCTGACATTGCTCAAAAGTGTGGCACGGAAATGGTCACAGTTGGTCCGCCCTTGACAAACTGTATTGCCTCTTTCCAGTATAATCATAAATGAAATACAGGCAGCATCTATCTACACTGTTTTCTCCATCACACAGTACTCTCATCAAAGGTGAACCTCTGTTGCTGCTCACTGCCCGTACTTTTCATTCACGGCGAGAAATCCGGCGTCATCCTCTGTCGAGATGTCAGACTCGATGATAACCCAACAGTCCCAACTTCATGTTGCTCGCACCTGGAACGCATATTGGATTTCAGGACACAAAACATTAAACAATAACCCAGAGGCTAATTCAGATTTTACCCTTCATATCCAGACTGTTACAGAAAACCACAGGGTATTTCAGGTATCTTTACAGCTTATTCGGTTACGACGCCAAAACAAAGACATCAACATAATCGGCACGTGCTTCGTTTGTTTCTGTCATTCAGTGTTCCCAGATTGGGCGAGGAGGAAACCGATGAATCTATATAAAAGACTTTTTTCAAGGCCATCTGCAGTAACCAACTTTTGCATGTAGGATTCGAATACTGTGGAAGGTGCACGGCAGTTTGCATTTTTCTCAAATGATTTTGTTTCTGAATTTATAGAAAATCCGTTGTTCCATCGTGCTGCCAATAGTTCAAATTTTCATTCTCCATCTTAGCGTCATTCTATTACATTGATATACATGTCATGAATAGTACCCATATCAAGCGTTCAATTTGGTGCGTAGTGTCCTGGCGCGCATGAGCTCTGAAGCAAAACTGTACCCTACCACTTTTATTATATTAGAGAGAGAGAGAGACAGACAGACAGAGAGTTGGAGGGATATGTAAGTCATCTAGTAATACTAAAGCCGCAGAGGCTTATCGCCGAATTTCTCAGTTGTGCAAAAAGTGGAGTTGGAACAAACAAGAACTTAGGTCGTGATCTTTAACCTAATGTTGTGCAATGAAATTTACAGGAAAAATTCCTAAGAGTTTCTAGACGTTTTGTCCGTAGTTCCTCCCAATCTGTATCTGATCAGACACTTTCGTATGAAAATGATGACGTTGATTCAGTCACCCCTTGCGTCCACGCCGGTTCTAAGACACACTAATAGCCAACTCACTCGATTAATGTATCACTGCAGTGAACGATTCTGCTCTCATTTTCAAAACCGCCTCGAACTCTGTGAAACCCAACGGAGAGTGTTATCAAACAAAATAAAACAAGTGGCTTTTTTTGGGAGGGGGGGGGGGTGGGGAGGTTGAAACTTTTTACATGATTTTTGATGTTGTTGTTGTTTGTTATTCCAGAAGCAGTTCTTCATTAACGATATGCGAATGTTCCGGGGTCTGTCTAACACCATAGTTCTAGAGAGGGTATCCTAATAAATTGTTCTATAAGCGTGTGGTGTCGATCGTCTGGTCACAACGGCGTTCGGCGTGCATCGTTTTCCGTGACTTGGGGCGAAGGTTAAAACTTGGAGAAGCAATTAAATACCACATTTGTTTCGAATGGCTTGTTTGTAGGGTTGGGCAGTCTCGACAGGTACGGATCATTAATTGTGTCCGCTTAGGATGCAGCTGCTACATCGTCGACACAAAGGGAGAATTGCTTTTTCTTCTGTTCTCAGTTAAATTATTTTCTCTCACCTCCGACACACTGTGTTCAGTTTTGGTTACACGCATTTCGAAGACCTACTTGCCAAGTATGTTTATCATTTTTATTTCCATGAGTATTTCCCGAATTGTTGTATGGGACATTTTGCCGATTTTGAAGTTTTGTCATGAAAGTGGTTCTCTCACTCCTGATTTCATTATTGTGTAAGTGTCACTCCAACCGGTTGGAAACGTTTCGAGATGTGTGTTTGTGACGTAATTTTTTTATTCGTTTCGGCTCTTTTGTCGACCAAACTCCAATCCTCATTTTCTGGAAAAGGCAAGAATGCACATACGCCATTATGGCAACTCCCCGACGATTTCTGTTTTCAATCTATAGAACGTTTCACATTCCTTGCCAACTTGTTAGCTCAGATTCCCACTAGTTAAAGCGATCCCAATGCTAAGAACCATCCTCCCGATAGTCATTCATTAGTGACACACGGCACGACACATTGACTGAGATAGCCATAGCTGTAGGCTACAGCTGTGACGTCAACAACTTGGAATAGCTTTGAAAGTGTCTCCTCTTTTTTCTGCTAATAACGTCAGGCGTCCCACTCTTCCTCCCACTCCCACCCTCACCCACCCAACAGCCCTCCCTCCTCCCTCCAGCTGCCATTTCAGTCCTCCTCTTTCTGGGTCGGTCAGTGCCCACTAATTATCTTCCTACCGTCCCAATATTTTCTAAATCTCTGGCCTCGTTCACGCTTTCTTTCTGTTTTTTCCCCTCCATTTTTATATTTCTATTTCTTTCTCTCTCTCTCTTTCAGTTTCTCTCTCTTTTTCTCTCTCTCTTTCTCTTTCTCTCTCTCTCTCTCTCTCTCTCTCTGTTTCTCTCTTTCCCTCTTTCTACAAGAGGTTGGTGGGCACCTCTGGTGAGATTTCTTTCATTCTTATAATACTGCGATATCCTGTCTATCCACATGCTTTTTCTTAGCACAATATGGATGTTGTATCGACGTGCTTTCTTGAAATTGAAGCTCTCCCCTCCCCCCTCTTTCTCTCTCTCTCTCTTTCTCTCTCTCTCTCTCTCTCTCTCTCTCTCTCTCTCTCTCTCTCTATTTCTTCCATTCTCTTTATTTCTCTCTCTCTTTTCCAATCTCTTTCTCTCTATCTTTCTTTTTTCTCTCCCTTCCTTCTCTCTCTCTCTCTTTTACTCTTTCTTTCTCTCTCTCTCTCTCTCTCTCTCTCTCTCTCTCTGTCGGCCAATCTTCTCTACTGCAAATCTACATGTAAATTACAACCCCCATGGCCTCGTTTCATTCCAGCCAACTATCTGATTTGCCCTCAATCTGACGTTGGGAACAAATATTTCCACACAATGGGCCCATTTCCAGATTTTGAAATCGGGACGAAAATTGAACTTGGGGGGATAAATCATATAATTCTAGGCTACCGAGGCAGTTCACATTCCACCATAATGTCATGAACTTGCTAAAATGGTCAATTTTAAATACCTTCATCACTTCCCATGCCTATCTCATGCCATCCGATTTTAGATCAGTTTTGTTATGTTGAAGACGCACGGTCAGTTCATGTAACATTCCACTTTCTATTTGATATTTGGAGAAATCTGACGACAAAATTGGATGGTTTGAGGGCTGCGAGGGCGGGCGGCAGATGTTGCTGACACACCAAAAACGAGAAGAGGTCGAGCACTCAAAGACTGAAGTGTCACAAAACTATCTTGGCTGTCTGCGCTCATCGTGTCCATTCAATAACGAAAAACCCTTCGGTTTAGAAACCAGGCTGACAACTGAAAACACGAAAGAACCGAAGTTTTACAATAGTGATTCTCAAAGGAAATGACTTGGGTCCCAATGGGGAATTTAAAATCTAAAAGGAGAAATATAAAATCTAAGGGGACAAAATTAATCTAAAAGCTAAAGGAAGGAATTAAAAATCTAAGGGGCCTGTGGACTCTGAGAACCACTGGAAAGGGAAATGGAGACACGAGGCCTGTGGGTTCTGAGAATCATTGGAATAGCAAGTGGAGACTCATGGCCTGTGGAGTCTGAGAATCACTGGAATAGCAAGTGGAGACAAGGGTCCTGGGAAAAAAAACAACAGTAGAATGGCGAGGGGAGACATGTGGTCTGTGGACTCAGAGACTCACCAGCCTTCAATATGCAACAATGTCAACGCCTGTCATAGACGCTCCTTAAGTTCAGTCATCCAGTCACTTTTGTGCAACTCTTACAGCAAGCAACAGCGTGTCTGACGTTGGCGTGTGTGCGTGGGCAGAGATGGTGATGATGTGGAAATGTAATGACAGTACTTGATAGAGGTCATTCTCAGCTTTCACCAGATATGCCACCTCCTGTGAGTGCCTTGCATACGATTGAAATCATTATGTGGGTGGCAGAACTTTCAGCCGCCCCTCGTACTGTGGTTGTACCGAAAACTGCTGACGTCTTGAAAGTCTTTCAAGTTTTAGAAATGTTTAACGCCAAAAATAATTGTATTGAGCGTAAAATTTGTCGATAAATACAGATCCTTTGGACTTTCCAGAAACAGTGTTCACACAGCACTATTCAGACGGCCGAGACACATTTGCTGATTCTGAGCGAAAAGCAGAAAATGTGGCGGCTACGTTGAAGTAATTAGACAGGAAGGCTTACTCAGTGCAGAGCCAGACATTAAACTTTAATCTGCCGACACTCAAAGTACCACAACAACTTGTCTAACCTAACCCCTGAAATGAGAGACAAAGTTCTCAGGATGCCCGGGCTAACATTTCCATTGAGGTTTGGAATCATATCTAAAAAGCAAAGATTGAATTTTAACTCCTTTTTATCGACAGATCACCGGGGCATTGGCAAACTTGAAATTTGTCAGTTTTACTCACAAAGTCTGTCTGCTAAAACCCATGAAAGTAAACCAACATGATTGTCACCATTCATACATTACAGTCACTATTATTTTGTTATTACTATATTTAATATCCTGTCTCTCTTTTGAAACAGTATCAACAGCAAATATGCCTGTATTGAACAGGTACAACATGCACTGCAATGTCCAGTTTGACGCACTAGTTTACACTCATAAAGACAACATACAGGAGGACGCCAAAACTTCAGCCGCTATTTTAAAATCCATACCATTTTCCATTTTCAATAATACATGTAATCTCTATCAAAGACAACTTCCATAACCCTCAAAAGTGAATGTCATGTACCCATCTAAACAGAACTATAATAGACGGAGACTGCAGTGGAGATATCAATACTTCGTAGTGTAATCTCCAGTCCTGTCGTCTCTGGATTGCTCGGAGCAATATGTCTGGGAAGTGAACCGTACTTAACCTTCTCAGCTCCGCAGCTGGTGGTCTTGACTGGTTCAGCATCCGCCCACACCTCCTTTCTTTATTGCGTCCACGGGTTTGCTTTTTTTTTTCTTTACTTTTCTTAACGTGAGCAAGTTCAGTGATAGGGAGATCTCTGGACAGAAATGGACGCAGAAGAATAAGGGGCAAGGACTCTCTGACCCCCGGGCAAAGCAATTAATGCCCCTGAATCAAACCATTTGTTACGTCGTTGAGTCCTGAAGACCCCGAGTCGTGGGCCAGGCGACAATGCTAGCTCTCTGTCTCCTTCAGATTCCTGCACGTGTTTGCACGGAAACTCAGGGAATTACCACTTGTCCATGAAACACACGGACGTCTCTGGGAGGGCAGATGTAAAAGCGAGATTCCCTGATCGATTTCGAGTTTTGGATAAAATAAAAAAAAAAGATTAAAGTATTCAAGCACCGGATGGGCTTTGGTCTCCGAATATTTGCACCTAGCCAGGAAGACATTTGCAAATTTTATCACATTATCGCTAAAAAAAAAAAAGTTTCTGGTTACAAATTACACTGTTAATAAAACTTCGATTAAAACATACTGAATCACCCAGGAATACTCCCCTTCCCTGGTAATGAGAATAATTTATCTAAGTACCAGGCAGGGGATAGGGACGGGGGATGAACACACAGTGGCGGATCTAACGAGGGGAGAAAGGGATGCGACATTCCTCTAGAGCACAATAATCAATTGTGGCGCTTTTTCAAAACCTTTTTTTTTTCCTGGTATTTTGATTTTAAATACAGAATAATAATGGGGTATAAAAATGTATCCTCCTTCTGTTTTGATTTTTAGTAGAAATCATAAATGTAGAACGAATTTACTTGGTGCATGTGTGTTTTGACTTTTTTCTTTGGCATGCTCAGCCTACTACCCCAACTTAAGAACCTGACTCCGCAGCTGGATGTGCTCTCACCATGAAAGTTCTCCTAGAAAACGATACAAGGTTCAGGTTAGTTCCAGGGGCGGATGAAGAATAACAAATGACTGTGATAACGATATCCATCTCAACCACTGTGCCCCACCCTCGTTCTCCTTCCACACACTCCACTGCTGAGTGACCACCCCACACTCTAAGCCACCAACCAAGTGGGACACTTTCATTTTATAAAAAAAAATGAGAAAAAAAACGCACATGCCCTATTCTGTTGATGTTTTCGACTGGAATTGATAGAAAGGTTGTCTATGGAAAGCTTAATGCCGTTCCTAAAGCACAGCTCTACAAACATGAGGCTGCCAATATAGCTGTAAGCTTTTCCTATCTTGACAAAATGCATCTCGATGCATCAATGTTGGGCTGATATAATGGAGAATCAATGTGTCTTCCAAAACATGCGGTAGGAGAGAAATACGATAAATCTTACTTAGTTTTATCCATTCCCCGAATCTCCTCCTATCTAGAGTTTATAGCTTTCGTCTACAAGTCGTGTGCACATTCTACTTAGTGGAGGTGCCAAATAACCGTCCTCTGCATTTTCTTCAAAATCTGCTCTGCGTGAACGAAATGATTTGCCGGTGGACGAGGGAGACAAATATCTATCATAGCAGTGCAGTGTTTCTTTCCTTTTATCGTTTATCTTTTTTGGTTTCATCCCCATCGACGTCTCCGTTCAGCAATTTCCAATGAAGATTCTGTGCATCGTGCTGGAAGTAATCCACGTGTTGTGGCTGATGTGACATCAGTTCTCAGTCTTACTCTTGATTGTCTACTCTGTTGTTATCTGCTCTTTACTTTACTTATTTCATCGTTGTTTTTAATGTTCTTTTATTTTCTCAAACCTCCTGCCTTTTCTTTAGAGTGGGTGGGTGGTGGACGCTCCTGGTAGGGCCTCCTTCTGTCCTGTCATTGCTGTTATATTCTGTCTACCGTCTTGGCTTCTTACTGGCACCATGTGACTGTTATCGTGTCGACGTGCTTTCTACAGTCTCAAACTCAAAATCCTGCCTTCCATGTTTCGCTGCATAATGCAGTAATGGTCTCGGCCAAGCCCTTGTTTAGATCGCATGATTAGCCTAGATAGTGTAGTTTAGTCCTTGAATGTACGTGTTTGTTGGTCCACAAGTCACGCTATTATAACTAAAAGTTGGAGGATTAAAAAAAAAAAGAAATCTGAGTGTGGAAAAAACTCATTTCCTCAGAGACCTTCAGTCTGGGCTTGTCTAACTGGTGTCGCTAGACTAACAGTCTTGGCACTTACAAACCAAATTACTAGTGTCTGTGTCTAAACACTTTACTGAGGTTTCTCACAAGGCAGTGGTCTGGGAATAGACCAGGCTTGAAGGTAACAGACTGGAGGAGCCAACGAAGAAGTAGATAGACAGACAAATAGACAGACAGACAGAGAAGTGTTAAGCGAAGGACCATCAGACTGACTGATAGACAGACTTAAAGATAGATAGATAGATAGATAGATAGATAGATAGATAGATAGATAGATAGATAGATAGATAGATAGATAGATAGATAGATAGATAGATAGATAGATAGATAGATAGATAGATAGATAGATAGATAGATAGATAGATAGATAGATAGATAGATAGATAGATAGATAGATTTTCGTTATGCTTTGACACGAATTCATTGCAAAAAGATCTCGCACATTTTTATTTATTATACGTGTGTGATTTTGTCTAAAATCATTTGCTGAAGATGTCTTTTTTCCCTTCAGGAACTGTCAACGAGAAGAGGACTTTCTCCAAATCTTAAGTTGGTATCGGGTGATATTCACATGGCTAAGGGCTTTTTTTTCAGTATTGTTATTGAGACACTGTGACACGAGGGGCATCCTGATCTCAGTTAACTGTATAGCCGTCACTGAAATTGCCCTGTGGTTTCCAAATCTTAGTGCAGGTCAAGACAGAGGTACATGTATAAATAATGCTGTCTGGGGTCATTTTGACAACTTGACAGGTCAGCGGCGTCATTATGTCTGTCTGGATAGCATTTCTCTACAGAGAACACCAAAACTTCATTCCTCCCTGCAGTTCTGAGGAATGCATCCTCACTTGATCGAAACGATGTGCATAAATTGAGACGACATTAATTTGTTTCTGGAAAGTTCTCCGCTCAACAGATTTGCTGTCCCAGGCCATATTGGTATTTATCTGGCGTCTGAGACCCTCCCAGGGACATGACGGCAGGTCAGTCTGATCGAAGACAGACAGATTTCTGACAGTTAAAAACAAAGTTAATCATTTGGCTCTTAGCGGTCATGTCTCTCCAACCTGTTGTTTTTGTCTTCTGGGGGAGCTGGGATGTGTATGTGTGTGTGTACGTATGTGTTTTAAGGGAGAGGCGAGTATTTTCGGTTCTACACGCGGACAAACAGCTGGAAATAATAAATTCTTTGAAGTGTACATTGGCTGTTTTAACCCTGTGTGTGTGTGCAAGGTTCGAAGAAAATGACTTGTAATGTAAACATGTTTGTCTGACTCAATGAACAATTTGCCTGTTCATGTATTCCAAGGGTCAAAATGTGAACTTGGCACAATGATATTCACCAACAGTCAAACTGGACTAGCAGTGAGCTACAATGTTATTGCTAACATGGCAAATGACTGTTATAAACTTTGAAACAGCAGCTGAAGAATCATCTTTTTACACTCTGAATGTCCATCAAGCTTTTGTTTCACCTGGGTATGTCTGTGTATTGTGTGTGTAATTTATGTGATATAAATGTTGTAAAACGCTTTGAATCTGGTTGCTTACAGGATGAAGCGCTACTATAATTGCTATACTGAGTTACCCGGCCCCTCCCGGGGGAGAAATATCTTTATTACTCTATATGATTTCAATCTAGGACACAAAGTAAAGTTCCTTCCACAGACAAAGAAATACAATGACAGAATCAGTATTGACTCGGATTCCTCGCCAACTCTGGAATTACTTTGTTTACCCTTTTCCGCTAAAGTTTACAGGAGATCCACGTTTTTGTTAATCCACAAGTTGCTTCCTTCAGCGAATGAACGGAGAGGGAAACTGGGTGACACCACTAAAAATATATCATAATAGTGATTCCCTATTCTAAAAGCATGGAGTCGGAAGTTTTTGTTGCGAATTTTACGTGTGAATTATGCAAAATGAACACATTACCCAGAGTTAGCAGCATTTTTATATTATCCCCTTATATCACAATAAGTCGAATTATAGGCGATGAGAATGCTTCCAGTTTTGGAGCCCTCCCAAAAAATGGCCTTTGAGGGCAGAACTTTCACCCTTAGCTCCATTATAGTATGATTATCCCATCATGACGCAGCTGTGCTTTAAATATTTCAAATTTGCATAAAGACAATGGAGTTTATAAGTTCATAAAATGAGGAAATGTCTTTAATCCCATATTTTTTGTAGCCTGATAGTTGTAAAAACAACAATAAAAACGTTCGATTGATGACCGAAAATAGATACATTGTGCTGTAGATTAAATTACGGTGATACTTTTGAGTAATACTAAATTTAGTAATATGTAATTAAATGAGTATGATTATAATTTACCATGGGCCGTGGATGTCTTCGCAAACCTTCATGTCTCCTCTCGAGATATGTGGATGATAAAGGCTTGGCTGTTTTGTGGAGAGCACAAAAACGTTCTGTTGTAGATACCAGGCATTTCTGTTGCCTTGCTTGCTTGTGTTGCATTTTGAGAGGGGCTGATTATTATGTAATCTCGTTCTCTAACGTTACTAGATCTAGTATGTGAATCAAATTTAATACAGGAGATGTGCACAGGTCTCATCTTACCGGATTTATCTTAATTCTTGCAGCGCTGGCGTTGATGTTGGGGGTGGGAAGTGTAGGCAGCAGAATGGGAGGCGAGATAGAGGGTGGTAAAGAAACAACCCCTCACCCCCCCCCCCTTCCCCCCCCAAAAAAATCCCCTCCTTTCCATCGTTTTCTTTTTCTTAAGAAGAATTTCACGGCGATTCAAGGATGCCGAGTTAGAGGTAATGGATACTCTTGGCGGACAGATTTGGATTACAGGAGAGAGGACGATTTGGGGAGGTAGAAAGACAGGCGGGTGCAGACACAGATGAGGGGCTTCAGAACTTCAGGGTGCATGTGAGGGGGGAGAGGGTGAAAGACCGATGGTTAAGGATGCAGAGGGGAGGGCTCAGAGTGTGTACGAGAGGAGAGGGTTGGGAGACAGAGGGGTTTAGATACAGAAGGGAGGATTCCGTGTGTGTATGTGGAGGAGCCTAGAAAGACGGATGTTAGACTACAGAAGGGAGGATTCCGTGTGTGTATGTGGAGGAGCCTAGAAAGACGGATGTTAGACTACAGAAGGGAGGATTCCGTGTGTGTATGTGGAGGAGCCTAGAAAGACGGATGTTAGACTACAGAAGGGAGAGGGGGGTGGGGGGGGGGGTTAATGTGAAGACAGGCTGAGGTGATCAATCTGCTGTTTGCATTTCGGATCTATAAAATGAAAGGAGGGTGATTTAGAGTGAATGGAGGGTAGGAAGAAGGTGTGAGAGAGAAAATAAAGTGTGAGGTTTTGATGTTGGCCGTGTCTCTCAGACGGTCCTTCATAGAATTTTAAAGACGAGTAGGGAATAGGGAATATGTTTTGAATAGCTTTTTCTGGAAAATTTCGGTGCGTTTAAAGACAGGTCTATAGTTGATTGACTGATATATCATAAACCGTATAGACCCTTTTCACTTCCGCGTTACGGTTGTTTGCGGGGAGCCGCACGCCATCGAAAAGCATCGTGTAGGGCAAAAATCTTCACTTGCCTTAGTGATGGCATCTGAATATGTGCACAGCCTAAGCAAAGATGCATATTAATGCCAGAACCAGCACGTAACGGGTTTGTACAGTTGGGTGCCCAACAAGAGGATGGCATCGTTCGACTGCTGTCCACCGCTTCCGCCCTACAAGTGGGGCACGCCGCCATTTTGTTTGTAAATCACGTGGCATGGAGGACGGTAAATGAAAAGGGTCTATACCGTACTGTCATTGTTAGCGATATATTGTTATCGGATGATAATAGCAGTGGTACATGTCGGGTTTTCTACACAACGGCAAGGCGATGAAAAATCACTTCACGAATGTGTGGCATAACCCTATCATTAACATATTATGTCATATACCATAGCGAAGACTAAATCCAGACTCTGTGGTACGCCATGCGTAGAATAAAATTTAAGGTACTCATCCCGATTCTCAATGTTTGTCTTTTCCTTTCCAACAAAGCAGTGTGCGGGTTATCTTGAAATCTGTGAATCACTGATATTTTCCATATTCAAGTTTAATATTTAAAATTGACAGTGAGCACTATAATTATGCTCATTTATCCGTCGTTGGTGATCAGCCTGATCACAGGCCACATAACTGACCAGAGTGACCACGTTTGACAAACGCTAAAATCGAGAAGAAGGCAGAAATAACTGGGTGTATCAAGTATTCGACATCCAGATCTAAAACTATAATGCAACATGAGTTTATGATGTGAAAGAAAGAGAGAGATCTTAAGAGAGACACAGATGGGGAACAGAATGACATGCAACTCGACTCGTCCGGGTTTTCTACTGTGTTTTTTAAAGGTTATCAATTTCCTTGGCAGGGGATTTGGATAATTATGAAAGAGACTGTGGAAGTTTTGCTTGTGATCATGTTAGTCAAATGACAAACAGCTGTGGACGCCTGGTTTTAAAAGGTTTTACGTTGAATTGGAGAGAAGGATCACGTGATGGAAGAATGGACTTCCTGAATCTTTTCTTCTACATTTATTGAGTGCAAGAAAAGGAGAGAGTAATGGGGTTTGATCCCAAATACCCTTTTGCAGTGACAAGAGCGGTAAGGGAGACTTCGTGGTGCAAATACGGATGAAGGAAAGAGATGCACAAGTTGTTCAAACAATCCATGTAGAAGATTGGAAGGAGTGGGGGAATACTGGACACTTTGACGGATCCATGGGCTATAGGTGGCAGCTAAGTCTGTCATTCTAATTTCATTCCTCTTAGGCACATGGTAGCTGGAGAGAGAGAGACAGAGAGAGAGAGAGAGAGAGAGAGAGAGAGAGAGAGAGAGAGAGAGAAAGAGAGAGAGAGAGCGAGAAAGAGAGAGAGAGCAAGAGAGGAATTGAACAAAGTTATCTATGGCTGATACCCGAGGCGTGAGCAGGCTGCTCTCTGTGGCCAGCCAATCCGTTCCGGTGGTCAAAAATGAGCCAATAAAACGGTTTTCTGCAACTCTACTCACGGGCATAGCTGTGACTGGTGGCCAGTAACAGAGTTATCGAGAAATGTCTCATCCACCGTAATGAACAGTGAACAACTGGCGTCTGCTGTTTGTGCTGATAACTCTAGTTGGTATAGCTACAGCTGTTGCAATATTTGCAGAAAGTGCGGTGACACTGACACTGCCGCGTTCACTGAACAACGGCAGAAGTATTTTACATTTTAAAATTCTTAAATTTAGATAAAGTTTTATCACCTTATTTATTTCACATTTCAATTCGCGGCTTCTGTCCATGAGGCGACCCGTGACCACGTGCAAGATAACACGACGCTTTGTATTGTTACGTCACTTCCCTAACTACGCATCATTGCGCACTGTGCTCTTTAGCGTACTGTGACGAATGCAAAGGTAGAGCGGTGACTTTTGATTGATGTTTTAAAAAATGATAATAATAATAATGACCTGTGTTTACTTTCATCTTGTGGGCGTCAAATTGTTTGTTAAGGGAAATAACAAAGATATTTTATTTTGACAGTGAAAGTTTGGTGTTTTTTAAATAACTTGATCTTTTCATTTTTTAACTTAGGATTATATAAATCGGTAACATCTACTATCGTAATGAAGATATTAAATATGAAAAAAGCTAGTGCTATCCTCCTTTCTGATCTGTGCAACAGAGTGAAAATGTTCGTTAAAAACGTCCGTATCTACTGATATTCCAATTTTGAGAAAGGTTTCACAGCTATGCAAGGTTGAACTGTGGCTCAAAAGATTTGTACTTCCCAGACATCCGTATTAAGAACAAACAACAACAAAAATAAACGAGAACAACAACAAAACAATAAAACAATACTTCTTGCCGAACAGCTTCTACAGCCCAGGGGTCAACAGCACCACCGTCTGTCGTTTTCCTGGTGAAAGCGAACGAACGAACATCAAAAGCTGCATTTTGTTTTCCAAACCTGTGACGTAGTCCAGGGACCCGTGCAGCTTTACTTTAGCTGTAATCTGGCTTGAAATGATGCTTATCATACAGACACACGGCATCTGGAGGGTTGACAGCTGATAGTCTACGTCTAGACAAACAGACAGCCGGGGAGCTTTGATGTTTCATAAGATATAACCTTCATTCATAATGAAATAACGAGTGTCTGAACTCGTCCCCTCTAGACTTGACCCAGAGACTCTGGATGGCTATGAATGATGAACTTTAACCCGGTTTTACACCTGGGGTGTGACAGACCCCAGACACTCACTCTTTTCATCATAACATCCCAGAACCGTATCGATACCCCTCTGATCAGACCTCGTAGGCGCGGCGAGAAAAAGTTTACAGGAGAAGCAAAAAATTGATTTCTTGAGTAACTGCATGGTCAATTCACCTCAAATTTATGTATGAAACCCATCACATGATAGCCACACCAGGGGTGCATGTTATTTCCAATTGTCTTTTATGCTGATTGCAAAATGGCGCAAACGAGTTATGATTATTTTGCTATCAATCTGATCATACCTCGTAAGCGACGCCGATGTCGTTTACGAGTTTTGATCAGAATGAAAACTTGCTGGAGTGACAGCACGTAGGCGACAATTCCCTCAACAAAGTGGGGCTGAAATGGTTTGTACCCGATAATGTAATCATTATCCAAGTTTACTGTAACAATCTTTAATTTTCATAACATTTTTGGTAATTCTAGAAGATGATATTAATTAAATGTGCCATCACAATAAATATAAAGCGCAACCCAATTTCTTGTGCAATCTCTGCGAACCTTAACTCTAATTAATGAACTTTGGATTAGTAAAGGAGAAGAGACATACAAAATGACATGGATGAACATTTAAAGACCTGTGAGGATATACATGAACGCAAAGAGAATTCTTGTCCAAAATTACATTAACCTTTATTACGTTTTGCTCAAAGACTATACACAAAAACAACTACAAAAAAAGAGTCATAATGAAAACTATAGATTGATTTACCTATGCACAAGAAGACTTTTCTCTAGTGTGAATCTCTCTCTCTCTCTCTCTCTCTCTCTCTCTCTCTCTTTCTCTATCTCTTTCTTTCTCTCTCTCTCTCTCTTTCTCTATCTCTTTCTTTCTCTCTCTCTCTCTCTTTCTCTCTCTCTCTTTCAATGCTTCGAGAGATTGTGCATCGACGTTGTTCAGGATTTCACTGGTCGATGAAAAAAACTAAGATCTTTTTTGAGGATCGCTTGAAGACGATTTTGGTGTGTCCTTTTTCGCTGCCTTATTTTGCTCCAAATTAAAGATAGTTGGAGAATTCTCATACCGCGACTGTACGACTCCATAACAGAAGCTATGAAGGAATATAAGAGCCGAATGTATAGTGTTTAACGTTTAAATATCACTAGTCACTCATAGTAAGCGACTACAGTCCCAATTGTGTTGATCAGTTGATAAAACGCAGTACAATAATTCGCCCAAAGCTCACAGCAAATTAATATTTCACGAAAAGAATCACAGGTCGTTCTCGTCAAAAATTCGCAGCGCCAATGACATTGGATTTAGTCCAAAACTCAGGCATAGTCATTGGAGAATAATTATTTGATATAGCTTTAAAATCCCCGGAACAAACACTCACTAAGTGCATAACTTACAACTTGATAGCAAGAGCTGAAATGATCGTTTTTGGCATGCTATCGAGCTTTTATACAATATGACTATGTGTGCACCATTACCTTATATGGTCAAGAGCCATCCTCTTGAGACAAACAGTACTATTTCTTTCTCATGTCCAATGTCTGGTCAACTTTCCTCTTACAACAACGTACCATCTGTGTGGTAAAACTTCAAAAGGATTGGTTTTTTCTGGCATGCTATCGAGTTTTTATATTACTATGTGTGCACCATTGCCTTATATGGTCAAGAGCCATCCTATTGCGACAAACACTACTATTTCTTTCTCATGTCCAATGTCTGGTCAAAACTTTCCTCTTACAATAACGTACCATCTGTGTGGTAAAACTTTAAAGGTTTTTTGTTTTTTTTGTAGGAGGGTCATCATACTAGGTTCATCTGTGACCATTATTATGCATCACCGCCATCTTAAAGAATTGACAGTGATGTAACAACGGGACAGCCCATTCAATAACCAAATGACCACTCCTTCCTCTAACAACAACGCACCACCTGTGCGGTAAAACCAAAGGGGTTTTGTTAGGGGGCGTGACCTCATAGGTTCGTCTCGTGACCACTGTTATACACCACCGCCGTCTTAAAGACTTGTCAGTGATGAAAGAACGAGTCAACCCTGTTAATAACCAAATGACCACTCCCAAGCAACGCCATCACATCGCGACTCATTGTGTCATCACGTCTCATACGAGTTCTGATCAGAATGGATTCTGAGGAGGGGTGGACTTACGGGTTTTGTTTATTTGTGGTTTAAGACATTTTTTGTGTGCTTTTTCAGGTCTTTGTTTTCTTAGCATATCCGTTGTGATCGGGAGAATGGTTTTCTGAGAAAAAACTAATTTCGAAAATTTTGTCGCTTACGAGGTCTGATCAGAGGGGTATCGGTGTGTAAAATAAGATTAACAGTGACTCCAGGGACACGACCCCTCCTCTCCCATCCCCACCCCAAAATTATAGGTGCTATAATGCCATGGACTCAAACTGGTTTTGCTTACATTTCCTGGTTTCACAGAAAACAGTGGAATTTTCTGAATAAAAAAACACCTGAGAAAGACAAAACAAGGCTGGAAAATTCGGTCTCCGAAGTATCTGGCAGTTGCTGCTATTTTCCAGGGTCACACGGCACAAGCGGGTATTTTACTTACTTTTAGTTTAAAATGCGGTCATTCCACGGTTGTGACAGCCAGAAGATACTAATTATATACTACCATGGATTATTGGCAACCTCTGGGGCTTTAGACTTAGTTTAACACAAAGGCTCATCTGACACATGCCAGTTTCACTTATTCCGAATGTGCTGTCACATTTAAGTCCGTAATTAGATCAGTATTCATCGATTATGTAATATTTTCCTGAGTTTTCTTTCAAAGTCTTAACATGTACAGGAACGGTTTTCAATGCATGTCCTGATTCAAACTTTTTTAAAAATCTATATATTATTTCAACAGAGTGAATGACCGAATGCATTTTTTTCCTTTTGGTTGTTGTAATACTTTGTTTCTCCTTTTCAGATTTTGTACATGTATATTAATATGCGTCTTTCTGGTTTATAGTTTGAATCCGCCCTGAAGCCTGCAATAATTTAATCAATAAACTTGAAATTTGAAACTGTGTTTTGGTTTTCTCTCCCATACAACAGCAACATCTCTCGCACCGGCTCGCTTCTCCCTCTTCTCTACTTTTCTATCTTACCCTGTTATCGTTACTGTCCTCTTTATCCTCCCGCCTCTTATCTATAATCTATACTTTCATTATTTCTACTGTAGTTGCTTATTTCAGCGCCAAGGTAACTGTCATGTTAAACCAAAAAAAAAAAAAAAATTCCCGAACATTGTGTACATTTTTTGGTCCCGTTTCTTGTATAATTTCCTGCCGCCATCACTGACATGGCGGACTGCATAAATGATTGCCCCAACCCCGAGATACATGGGGAGACATGGGTCTAGAGGCAAGGGGTCGCCTCACACGCCGAAGGTAGCGGGTCCGATTCCCGGTCGGTGTGGGCATGTTGGAATTTCGAGGGAAAAATTCCTGTCCCTTAACCTGTGGTAGGTGTGATCGAGTATCTAGTCTTCTCGAATAAGGACAAAAAACTCGGAGGGCAGTAGGAAATCGAGAAGAGCAGGCCAAACAAGGCCGTGGCCTGGGTATAAATTAAAATAAAAACAAATAAACAAAAACTGATCCCTACCACATTAACACACACACACAAAAAAAAAAACATTTAACAAGAAAAATACAAACAAGAATAGTGAGGTGTAAATGCTAAGAGCAGAGAACTTTCTAAAATACAGACCTAAAAACAAAACCCGGAGATATTCGACTGTCCCTCCAGAAAGACCCATGTCAGTCGTTAACCTGTTCACACATTCTGGCCTGGCGTCCTGTTTTTCACACCTTCCCGTGAGGTCAACCTGGAGAGAAAAGACGTCCGCTGACTGTCTGGCGGGCTGCTGGCGGGTTCTAAGTGGTTTGCATTTTGTCTAAGCTCCGGATTATCTCCCCGCTGAATGACTTTTGTCCCCATGCACGGCGGATCTCAACTTGTGAAGTTCAAAGTCTATGTCTGCCCAGGGCAGCAAAAGCCATGGTAGAAATGATAGCATTCCTCAATTTGATTCGTTTTCACAATTCATGGGAACAGTTTGGTGTTTCAGCGACAAATTGAAATGACGAACAACTGTCCCATCTGAACAAAATACATTTCCAATTTAGTTCTTGTTTTTGCCAAATCCACTTTTCGCACAAACCGAGAAACTCAACGTTAGACCTCTTCGGCTTTATTATTATAATCATGATAATGAGTTAGAATAAATTGGAAATGTAAATCAGTTTGATAAGTGCCGCAACGTCTTTTTAAAGAAGTGTCAAAGCGTGCATTTGTTACATCTCTTCTAAAATACTAAAAGATCTCTAGTTTTTCAGAAAATGGAGATAGACCAAATAAGAACTAAGATCACGACATAACATAAATCCTTCAGCGGGTTAAAGAGATGGACTCAATGAGTTGTGATAGCAAGGGGTTTCCACAGTAGACAAGAACACAGAATATCACAGACTAAAAGCCCAGATAAAGTGGCTTCGATTTCAGTTCACTTTCGATTCGCTTTCCGTTGACTTGCCGAAAAACACTACAACGAAAAGTGAAGCAAAACGAAAGTGGAAGCAGTGTACGCTCTAAAAGGCGTTATGGATGTTCTTGACATCTTCTCCGCTTTGCGGCGATTTGGAACTGATGCCACTGGGCAAAACACCCGAAAGCGAGCCGAAAACTAGAGGAAACCGAAGCCACTCGTGACTGGCCTCTAATTGCACTTCTTCTCTGACGTTCATTCGCTTTGGCGAACTCAGGACTGGAAGCTGCTCGTATCTTTAAAGATCGTCTTCAGGATAATAGTAACCACGGAGCGACCGCCTCATGCCAGACAAAGTCAATACCAAATTTCTGAAACGTTCTAGCGTAATGTACGCCTCAGCAATGCGTCTTAGAAAGGCGCACCGCTGTCTGAATGGACGTCTTATGCGCTAATCGAATGCAGTGATTAGGTATGTGTTGGGTAGAATAACAAATTCTACGGTTCGAACGAATATCATGTATTCGTCAGTCATTATTCGAATCTTCGATACTGTTTAAAATACTTGAGCCTTGGCCGTGTTAGTTGTCGTAAGTGTGTTGGCCTATTTCGCACGAGTACCGTATTTTTTTCTTCCTCCATTCGATAATTTACACTGCACGATGACCTTTTTTGTAATCAGGCTATTTGCAAGCGAATATGTTAGATTTTAATTTCCAAACTGTCTCCCCACTAAGTGCGTTATAGTTATCGTTCAGGTCGATCTTCGAATATGTGAATATGTGTGTCGAATACCCCGACACCAGTAGTGATTTTTAGGTCTGCCCGGTTTTATTGTTGCAGCTGAGGTTGACGACAAAAACATGGAGAGTTCCATGGAGAGACAGGGTAATTGTCCTTGAGGGAGACACACCACACAATAGCGTCTCCAATGTACTGTCATTGCCAGACTTAGACACCCCGATGGAACATTCCATAAAGGCTCAGACAAATCTAGAAGGTTCAATATTTGTCTCTGCCAAATCCACAGAGGCTGAAATGTCTGAAATCATGGGCATTGTGAAATAGATAGAGAGGGCGAGAGAGAAAAAGAGAGACAGAGAGAGAAAGAGAAAGGGTGGAGGTTAGAAAGATACCGGGGTGGGGGAGAAGGAATGGAAGAGAGAGGGAATTGAGAGAGAGAGAGAGAGAGAGAGAGAGAGAGAGAGAGAGAGAGAGAGAGAGAGTGAGAGAGAGAGAGAGAGAGAGAGTAACAGCAAGAAATTCCTCCAGTGTTTTCTGTCTTAAGGGGCCATATAGCCACTCCCGTGAAAACTGTCCCTATTCGAGACGTCCAGATGTCCAAATTTGACCCCTGTGAAGATAACTACAGAAAAAAACAGTTTAGATTTCAGCTCGACAGAGAATGAGTTTTTTATAGTTTTTATCATGTGGCCAGTAATATGTTAAAAAAACTCTGACCCATCAGCACACACATAATGATTTAAATATCATTTCTCAAGTTCCATTCAACCAGCTCAGACCAAAAAAAGAAATGGAACAAAAACACAAGAATGTTTGTGTTTCAAGTTGTTACAACTGCGTTAAACTATCAGATCATGCAATGGAAACTGAAGATGGTAAGGGCTGAAAATTGTCTAAACGGCAAATTTATTTCACATAAAAAGTCAATCAAAATGTGTAGAACTGATACCCATAAGAAAGTATCGGGTCATTGGGACCAGGAATCTGAAAGAAAAAAAAAATTTTAAAAAGAGAAAAATTAAGACGGCAAAAGGTTTATTTCTACACATCCTGGTTGATTACTTGTCCTACATAAAAGGTGTAAAGCTAATTTCCAGACATGCTGAATTCCCTGGGCAGTCTGTGCTCGTGAGAAGTGGTCAAAAGAACATAAAACCTGGACAGTGAGCTTAAACAGTGACCGCCCAACTGGAGTTAACAGCTTACTCTCTAGACCTTCCGGGTACAGACAGAGTCACCATTCTCGCCACAGAAGCCGATAGTTCCATGTTTCTGCCAACCACGCTGGAATATTCAATAATACGCTTATCTCCACACGCAAAGTGTTACTAAGTAGAGGGTTGGCAGTTTGTGAAATAGGTGGAAAATGTGAAAAAAATTGTTCTCGCTTTACATCTTGAATACTGCCTGTGACAGTAGATAAACGTTATGTTGGAGTATTTGCCATAGTTATTGTTGTATGCGACATTTTGTCGATTTTGAAATTTTGTCATGAAAGTGATTCTCTCACTCCTAATTTCATTATATATAAGTGTCTTTCCAAGCGGTTAAAAACTGTTCGAGATGAGGTCGTGACCTAATGTTATTATGCATTTCAGCCCTTTTGCTGACCAAACTTCAAGAATTATTCCATTTCTCGAAAAAGCAAAAACTGCACATACAACAATTAGGCAAATACCCGACAATATGTCTACCGTCACTTTCAGAGGACAGAAGTAATGACGTGCAGAACCAGAGACAGAACGCCCCATAACCATCCCCAGAATTCCGGCCACCTGACGTCCGCTGGTACTTGGGGCTCATTGATTTGCCAGCGTTTTGGTGGTGATGTTTTTTCTTTTTTTCTTCTGTTAAAAAATCACAGCCGCTGATCTGGATATTAGGATGACCATTTGATCAGTGAATGGAGTGAAAATGGGCCAAAAAAATATGATTTGGTAAGTGACCAGCGTGTTTCTCTTTCCAGGGTTTTGAATTAAATGGACAGTACGACATCTGGACTAACATCAAGATAATTATTTATTTCTGTTGGCGTAAACTGCCGATTACAGATTGCATTTTCGCCCTGGCTTTTCTTGTTCTCGCTTATTTTTTTTCTTTGGTTTCCTCTGTTTTTATTCATTTCTTGCCTCCTTCTGTCAGGTCATCAACCTCCTCCTCCTCTTCTTCTTCTTCACCTGCTGCTCTTTCTTCTTGTTTTTCCACATTGTTCTTCCTTTCATCTGTCGATTACGGTAAGTCACAAAATTTACAACACCTTACTACATTCCTGAGTGCTAATCTATCTGCAGTCAGGTCATATGGCTACCAGATTTTACATCTCAAGAATCCATTATCAGACCTGCAGTCTTTAGTTATTTTATCTGTGGTAGAAATGGCTGGGTTACCAAATACACCTCAAATCGTTTTGTTCTCATTTTCATCACTTTTTTATCGTCATGCGTTTAGAATGCCCTGCAATTAAAAGTAAATCAAAACCTGAGAGTAAACAAGACGTTGATTGACAAGATAATATTGTATCGTGTACTTGACCACAGCAAACTGGCAATTTATTTGAGATGACAGCCCTACTACTGGTCAGCAGTCATGCACCCTGCAACTGTGAAAGCTATTTCGACTCTTGTTTCAGTTATCAAGTTGCTTTCTACTAGTGCATGTATATATCATTTACTTAAAATATAATATATTAAGCAGTAACATAAATGGCCGATTCAAATTTATTTTTACGGTGATGCAATTATCATAACATTTTCCAAAGAAAGCGCAAATTTATTTGAATGCTTCTCTTCAAGTTCTAATCCAAAGTTAGCACCCCCCCCCCTCCACCTCTTTGCGTTTTAATGTAATAAAGAGATAACATTGTGCATAACGGATATAATAACTTTGGAACGTAAGTTGGTGTCAGTTACCGCACCTGTATTTATTTACATGACGTACACATCATTCTGTATTAATCCTTTACGAATCTTCTTTAAAAATCCCACTGGCTATTTCTACAAGATCTCTGTTCTGTCATGAAACCATCAAGGGCCCCTTTCGGCTCTACCAGGGCTAGTGAGGCCCCCTGAAAATCATACCTCCCCCCCCCCCACACCACCACCACCACCACCACCTGCCACCTTTCAGGTCAAGCCTGCCCAGTCACACTACCCACGTCATCATACCTCGTTCGCTAAGCTGGTTTGCCCTATTCGTTCTCCACTAGCCAGGCCTCGAGCCATCTCCTAAATTACACCGTTAAAAAAAAAAAAGGTAAACTAATATTTGCTATGTTGATTGATAAAATTAATGTTCTGTTAGGAGAGGAAAATGAGATGAAAAACACGAGTTTTTATGAAATTCATTACTTTATGAATGGATGACACATGCATCAAATTTTAGTTTGTCAAAACAGCTCAGACAATGTACAAAATACAGGCAATTTCACTATTTAAACAGCCTTGTTTTTTATATATAAAATATTACTATCTGATGGGCATAAAGGATTCTAAAACTTGTATTGTCACAGCGGCGGGAGCGGCGGGAGGATTTTGTACTGCCGGAATAATCACGAAACTTCAGGAAATCTGGAAAAAGAAAGTGGAATATCGTAGATATTTTGTACAGCGTAAACTATACCTGTTGCTACCTGGTCGTCTTCACGACTTGAGATGTTGACGTCATGGTGTCACCCTGGCTTTTTTTTTTTTTTTTGTTGTTGTTGTTAAAAAAACTGAGATAAGGCTATACGACGACGCAACAAAGTTGGTGTATTCTCTATCATTCCTTTGAAAATCGTGGAGGAATCCCGCCAAATGGGTTTCGTCAGGTGGGTTTTATAGTGTTATATACACAAGTCATAGGTATATAACAGTTGAGATCACACAATTATTGAGTTCGAATTCTGCAGAATTAGAGCCGGTCCTTTACTCATGCTCACTTTTTAATCCAATCATGTTTTGAATTACCTTCATTACAGTTTGGACCATTCGTCAACATGCTCAAACACATAATCTGTAGTGTCAGTATAAAGCAATATCAAAGGATGTTAAATTGGTCAGTTGACAATATCAACATCCTGGTTCAACTTCCATTACAAACATCCTGGTTCAACTTCCTTTCTTGTTATTGCAAAAATTGATTTGTTCACGGGTCACAAGTGACATTTCAAATAAATTGTGAAGGAAATTGTTCGCTATTTTTGTCTCAGTTGTGCAAGAAAGTCGTTAATTGGTTATACGAGATGGCCAAACGGAAATGCATTGTTCCGTGCACTGATCTCGATAAGGACAGACTTTTGAAATATCACAAGGCAAAACAGGAATATTGTAATGATTTTTCTCCTTGATGAGATTAATGAATAAAATCAATAACCAACATCTTGATGAGGAAGAGGATGTGTAAATTAACATCTAGCAGCCGGAAAAAACGTTGATACTCCAATGGAAGGATTCGAAATGTATTGTGTCAGGGTATTCCCGGACTGCAAATTGATTTATTGTCAATTATAAAACGATCCAGTCATTTGGCAGTTCAGAACTTGCCACGCTGATTTGAAGCAATTTAATTGGTTCTCGGGATGTTCCCCTCATTAGAGATACGAAATGTCATTGTGTTTGTTTACTTGAACTCGGTTTCTCTGTATCTCCAGAGCACCACCTGGTTGGTGGCCGCTTTCTGGCAGGATCTTTCTTTTATATCATTTTGCTATTTATTCTGTCTAACATGTTGCTTCTCCCCCCTCCAATACGATGGTTATCGTGAGGCCATGTTTCCACCAAACTCAAATTCCCCATTTTTTAGTGTACTTTGACCTTCTCTTCTGGCCCTTTTTACTTCTTCATTTTTTTATATTTTTTGGAATCACAATTCTTCTGCTAGGATAATTATAGGCATCATCATCATCATAATAAATATATTGAAGTGTGACTTTTCTCGCTTTTTTCTTCTTTTCTGGTTGTTGTTGTTGATGTTGTTGTCGTCGTTGCATGTCTTTCTCCTCACCCCTTTCTCTTTCCACGTCACTGTTCATATATTTTAAAATTATTTTTTCTCTGGTATGACCTTTATGGTGTGGACCTGCTGTTTCCAAACTCTCCACTGAGTTGCTGAGTCACGTATAGAATCGAAATAGTTCAGTGGTAACAACTCTTCAGGTGGAGAGAGGGAGGTGACGATCTTCAGAGGAAGAGTGGATTCTTTCATTAGATGTTTCGGCCTTTTATTTCCTGACATCTAGAGCCCCGGCCACACCGAGTTCATGACTCTCGGTGTTCGTTACCCACCTCCGTCACCAGACTCTTCTTTGGGTTTGACAGAGTTTCTTCAGAAGAGAATACATTGTTGAACTGACAAATCCCCTTGCTTCTATTTCGACGTCGAATATGTCAGGAATTTCAAACCTCAGCAGCGTCTTGTGGAGATGACCAGAAAGGACATTAAAAGTCCAACCGTCTGTCTGACCTGTACATTTGCAGACACTCGGGAGACAAGACTGAATACTGGCCCATGATTAGCGTCCGTTGCCTTTACTCACATAACATGCAAGTAGACTGGGATAGTAGGATAACGTTGTGTAGGAAAACAAAAATATTGTCTACTTTGTGTTTAGATCTTTATTTAAGGAGGTTTCGCTGCCAGTGGCATTTACACCTCACTTTTTTTTTGTTTTATTTTTCTTGCTGTGGTTGGGATTCGTTTTTTAGAATTCTTGCCGGGCAGTGGCCTTGTACGGCCTGCTCTTTTCGATTTCCAACTGCCAAGGTATCTTTAATGTGCGCAACGTGCACACAGGGCCTCCGAATTGTTCGTCCTCATCCGAGAAGACTAGGTCCTTGGTCCCATCTACCTATAGGATCAGGGATAGGAAAATATAAGAAAATCCCCAAATTCCAACATCCCTGCACCTACGGGATTCGAAACCGGTACCTTCGGCTTGAGAGGCGAGCATCTTGCCTCTAGACCACATTACCCTTTTTATCTATTTTGTTTTCATATATTTTTTTATCGTATTTTACATTCCCCCGGATAAATCTTGAATGTTTAGGCCCGATGCGCACTATCCGACTTTGATCGGACCACTTAGTTGGATGTGACGTCACGAGACTAAGTTTCAAAACCGCGCGCACCAGCCAAACTAGCTGGATGTCACTGACAATCAATATTGTGACGTCACCATCCATTACCAGTCGGCCGATTGAAATCGTCGTGTGCGCGCCGGGTCTGACTTTCTTCCGTTAAAATGTATGTCTCCAGCAATATGGCCGTTAGAATCCCACGTCCGATTGGCATGGCACAAAAAGACGTTATCATGGGAACAGATGGAGGGTGGACTGACCAGTCAACATTATGACTTTTCTTCGCAGTCAGTGGCAACAAAAGATTTTAGACACAGAGAATAATGGCTTATGTCAGCCAGATCAAAGTCAAATAATGTCGGCTGCACCAAACTCATAAATTATTTTAGAAAACCTCATTAAAAGGACAACTGACCGAGCACTGGAGAGGGCTGTAAATTCCTCTACCGGAAGCCGTGACGTCATGTGAGACCAGAACATTCTTTTGCAATCATTTGGTGTGTGGAAATCTGTGGTTTGTCTGTTTTTCAATCTGGTCGTTTATGGGGTAGAACGAATTTAATTTCAACAGTTCAGCAGTGCCCCGGGTGGTGATGGTTGGGGGTGGGGAGTGGGGGGGGGGGCGTCTAATAGAAAAGAAGAAGAAGCGAAACAACAGGAACTCAAGGATGAACTCTTAATGCGGAAAACATGAACGAATTGAGAAGAAAAAAGAAAAAGAAGACATGGAAAGAGAGAAAAAAGAAAGTTGGAAGAAACAGTTGATAGTCAGGAGAAACTAATGAGGAAAGTGCGCGAGACATGACGAGATTATGATGGTAGCCAGTGACAAACATGCACAACACGAGACTTGCATTTTCCCCAATTCCTGGGAGGTTTGAGTGTCACCTGGAGCAGAAAATGGGATGTCTGGAGGTAGCGGGGACTCGCTGAACTATTGGGAGGACAACTCGTCAACAACACCAGAGATAACTGAGCACAAAAAAAGGGGGGGAGGGGGAGGGGGGGGGGAGAGTCCAGAATTATGGGCAGAAATCACGCTAGGAAATCTGGCGTGAGCAACCCGTAACTATGTGGTACCTAGTGTGTGTGTACGCTTAAATGTGGGTTCGAAAAGAAAAGTCACGGGCAAAATGCGAAGATGGAAATGATTTTTCTGCTTTAAATCGGGTCCAGTCTAAAGTCTGAGATTATCTGGACTATTACATTTCACTCAACTTCAAGTGGATTCAGCTTGCTCATGGTTCGTGCTTGAAAGTAAAATAGATGATCGTGACTTATGGTGACCCACAAAGGAAATATGAACACGCGTGTGTGTGTGTGTGTCTTAAGTTGTTGTTATGTTTATCTGTGCGCGAAAAGACCCTTATTTTTTTTTTTTCTAATTATTTCCCGTTCTAATCAATTTCCCAAACCAATTAGTAATTTCAACATGGCAATGGAAAGCAATCAACTCTGTACTATGTTTAAAGAAAATAAAAACACACCCAAAAAAGAGGGGTGGGTGGACGTGCGGAAGGGAGGCGGGAGGATTCACAAGTCATTTTGCGGACCGCGAAAACTGTTGAAAATCCAGGCACAGAGCGACCTTAAAGACCAGATGTTTTCTTATTTCTTTTCGTCAATTCCAACAACATTTGTCTATCATCAGAGGCAACGGTGCTGTTGTTTACACTGATGGACTGGGGTGAGGCCAATGGGGACCTGTCAGTTAACTAGACAGAAGCATAATTGTAATAGTTAAGTGCTGCAAAGGTGCCTTTAACTTGTATAATATGAAAACTAAAACCTGTCAACAGAGCAAAGGAAATATAATCACAGTGACCATACCAAACAGAGCCTCTTGCTCACCATGAAAGGTGTGAAACTCGCATTTGGACAAGCTGTTGTGTGTAATAGTTGATAACTTATCGATGAAAGCTGTAACCGGAACGTTTGTCTCATGGTGGCTGAAAGACATCGTAAGCAAGTAATCGAATTGGAATAGTTTTCGCTCGGCCGCCACCTCAGCGTGTGATGTAAACCAGTCTCGCGTGAGACAAACACGGCAAGAGAAATACATACTACATAGTTCCAGAGAACCAATCCGGACTTGTGTGATTGAGGATAGCGACAGAAACAACCAGATCGATTCACGAACAATTTGAGTCAACAAAGAAATTTCTGCGGCTTTGTTTTTCTAGTTCTGTTCTCTTTCTCTTCAAACTTAGTTCAGTCTAGTAACCATAATAGCTGAAAAGTTATAACCTTTCGCTTTCCACCAATAACATGGATTGTTTTCTAAAATGGCACAAACGGCATCTCGATTGTTTTATCCCAACACGCGGCAAAATTCGCATAAATTCCAATCGAACCCATTGCTAGCCCAACGTCAAAATGCCACTACTGGTCAAATAATTTATTTTTTTTAAATGCAGTTCCAGCCTTTTCTACGAAGGCGCGACCAGTTTGAATCTTGAATTGTACCTTATGAATTTACTAGCTGATTTGCCCGGCCCTGCCCGGGATAAATCGATTTATTAGTTTCAGTTCTGGGTGATTATTATGGACCTGCTTCATTTAGCCTGTTCCTTTAGCTTTATTTTATTTTTGTTTGTTTGTTTTTCTTCTCTCCCATTGCGCGTTGACGTCCTGCGCGTCCCGCCAGCATCCGTCAAATGGCTATGATTTGCGCACGGGTTAGTTTGTTTGTTAGTGAACACATCGCAGGAAGTGATAACGTCATGTGTTAATAGAAAAGAAAGATTATACTATTTTCCCAGACATATTGAAAACACAAACCTGTACTTTTGGCCCTACAGCGTCAATGTCCCAATTCCAGACCCTTTCGTTTTCCTAGTCCGGGCACATTGGGAACACACAAAGTTTCATACTTGATAGTCAAACTCAAGCTCATCATTCAAACCAGTCCTAACCGGAAGTTTCTCGCGTATTGTAGTCGGTCACCGTTCCGATAGAACTCGAAGCTTTAGGTGTCAAGGTTAGTACTGTGGTTGTTGTGCTGGGTCACGACTTGTTTTTCGCGGTCTCGTTGACCATAGCCAGCGTAAATGTCCTTGAACTGTTCCCGTGAACAGTTTGTTTTTGTAACACTTTTTCTTCAGAAATTCGTACATAAAACGTAGAAAGCACGAGGGTTTAGAGATTTTAGTAATGGTTTTGACATGTTAATTTGACCTTGTCTGTTTCTGGTACAAGGCCGTGACCGACTTCCATGTAGATCTATTAATACTACGAGCTGAGCTCGAAATGGATGCACCAATCAAATCTAGGCATTTGGACGGTAATTTGCAGCTGGCCGCACAGTATATTAGCGTAGCCATTACTATGGTCAGGACTCCATGCAGAAAATTCCATCTGTGCAGGTGTCGGCGTGATTCTGCCAGAAGAATCAGAAGACTGTTATTTTTATGTCTATGTCCATTATAGGCATTAAGAGGGAGCCATATGCTCAAGGATGATTTACCCACTGCTGTTGCCTACTGTTCCCTGATTCCGTATCAGGGACAAGTGTAAGTGTTTGTCTACTGATTCAACAATGAACGAGAAGCTGAAAGTAATTTTTCCAGTAAGACAGGCTTGCCTCATCTGCTAGAAGTGCGAACCAAGAATGCAAGACAACGATGTATATTAACTTGCAACTAGATCTAGTATGAATGTTTGGCATACACGTCTGTAAATTGAATTGATTTGTCTGGATGAGGCTGGGGATTGCCAGCCCATCCTAGAGTAGATCTAACTTAACTACGTCAGTTATAGTGACGAGTTGATCCATTATAAGCGGTAGGCACAATTAGCTGAGATGTCATTGTCGCCAGAGACATGAGAATATTGCTTGATAGATAGTAGGCAGACTATATCTGAGAGATAGATAATTCATATTTAAATTGTTAGTGAGTCAGAATGATATAATCTTATAGAAATCTAGAGGAGACTTCTAGTGTCATATTATTGAATTTTCATTTGATGCTGCTGATGTTGTCTTTTTAATATGTAAGAAATCTAGACAAAATTTGTTAGGGATTTTAAGGTAAATAAATTTGTGACCCTGCAGGTCTGTTGATAAAAACTTATTCGAATTGTTATTAGTATATGTGGCATGGTATGAAAGAGTAACTCAACTACCTCTCGATTTTTAAATGCAGTCGTAACACTATAACCCAAACCAGACTCGTAACATCTACAGCGTCAATGTCCCAATTCCAGACCCTTTCGTTTTCCTAGTCCGGGCACATTGGGAACACACAAAGTTTCATACTTGATAGTCTAACTCAAGCTCATCATTCAAACCAGTCCTAACCGGAAGTTTCTCGCGTATTGTAGTCGGTCACCGTTCCGATAGAACTCGAAGCTTTAGGTCTAACGTTCGTTCAAGTTTGAGTTAAATTTCGATGACAAAATGCATTTTAAGCTACAATGCGGGTAGATAATTAGATTTGAGTATTTGCATGTGTCTATGATTAAACGTGGAATATGAGGGGCCAAGACAAGGCGATTCAGCACTATCGGTGACTGTAATTTGTGCTAGTGATATTGTAATCGAATGCGCAATTTGTGAGTGTGATACCGATACCGGAACCAATCTCAATTACATTTGCCGAAAAAATAGATCGAACGCCAATGTGTCGCAACATAGAAACTAATACAAACGTTCTGTGAGTTATCAATTTATTTTTTTTTTGTGTGCCGGCGACACGACGACAGTCTATACTAAGCGCTGTATAAAATCTGAGGGCCACCGAGTCAGCATTAACAGAGGAGTAGCGAAAGGCGCGCTGCAATTGTCGTAAAGTTTCACTTTTATTCGTATAGATAACTTTATTCTTTTTATTGTTTCGATCTTGTTGTTTATAGTTCCAATCGAGACTCAGAATATTTTTCACAATATGTCCACAACTTATGCGCGTGTGATCATGGTGAGTGATGCTCCCAGAGCTCTGTGGCACTTGTCTTTTTCGTTCAATTATGAAGGGGCGTGGAGCGAAAAGCAGAGAGCGCAGTATGTATAGACATATTTCACTGTTGTTGGCCGATTTACACTGCAAGACACGGTGCGGAAAGTAGGTCTCTGCAGTAAATATTACCCGTTCGCTTATTTCCACAGGAATTAAACGCTTACAAACGGTTCTAAATAGTTCGCTTGTTCTTTCTTTTTTTTTTTCAATTCTTGTTACCACAGAGACCTATTTTCGCGATTTCGCAGAAGTGGTTTCTCTCTAACAGGTCAGACAATCATTGGGTCCACACTCAAGATATATGGGCACAAAAGGGTGTAACATGGGTGATAAGTTGCTCGTGACAGCCTTTGACTTCTGTGTTTGTGATGAAGATCTTTTTTTTTTTTCTGTCATTGTCTACGACATTATCTCTTCCAAAGTTCGTCAAAAACCTTCTTAAAATGGTCTAAGCAGCTTTTAAGAAAAGGTGTCCATGTTTTATCTTTCTGTTCATGAAATGGGGCTCTGATCTTGCACATTTGAAATGTCACCAACTTGACAGTAGTTAGGAAAATAATTATGGTAGATGGAATAAAGTTGGACAGACACCTTTTGTGTACACTCTACAGTTATTGAGATCTATCCTGGGTTCTTATACCATTGTGAAAGTGTTACATCAGATATTGTAAATGAATGATAGTGATTGTGTATATTCTATAATTTGGTGGAGATCAGGTTGTGGGTTATTATACTAAGATGACTGTATATGTACAGTCTAAAGCTTGGTGGAAATTGGTCTTTGGGTTTACATAAGGGTTACTATGAGCGATTATATGTACAGCCTTCAACTGGATGGAGTTGTGAGTTAACTCCACTTGAGTGTCTAACAACGATTGTGTACACTCTGACTTGGTTTAGGTCAGATTCTGAGTATTTACACCAATAAGAAGCTGTCCCACTGACAGGGATGCCTGGCAACCATTGTGTATAATAATATATTCTACAGCTGGATGCAGACCAGATCGGAAGAGGTTACACCAGAAGTTGTCACAACTGTGATATGTGACAACAATTGTGTATACATTCTTCAGCTGGGTGAATATTTGGGCTGTAAATTTAAACGCCAATGGCAAGTGTTTGTGCTAGTGTCTGATACCAATTATATAAACTCTACAGCTGGGTGGAGAGATTCGTGTGTGTGTCACGACTGTGGGAAACTGAACTATTTCCCTACCAGCATTTGTCTGAGGCACATCCTGACCACAACTTATTGTTGAATGTTTTGTTCCCTCTGTCATAATTATTTTATTATTTTTTACCTGCTGCCAAGTCTGATGGGACTCCAAATGTCCAAAAACAGAGCTGATGTTCAAGAAAAATAGTAATTTTTAAAAAGTGCATAAACAGAGAGCAGCCGCCAATGCCGAAGGGAAATCTTCCAGGCATGCGTTGGAAAAATGACGACAAGTTAGTAGCAAAGTGATCAGTAACATTTTGCAGTCTTTGTCTCAAAGTGACACCAATCCCTCACGACTCATATTGTACAGCTGACACAATGATTGTCTGACTTGTTGAGAGGGGCTGGGGCTCAGTGGCGATAATCCAAATTAAATGAAAAGCTCATGGTTTGACCTTTCATAGCCTCGTCATCAATTTAACTCGAACCAAACTACAAAGGAGTCGCTTAATTAGAGCTGAGAATATCACAAAAGCATAACAATTGATCGTCAAAAGAATGAGTAACACAAAGAAGTAAATTTGCCAAGAGTCATTCCGGACAGTCAAGTGTGCTTTATTAAACGATTTAAGTCATTTCACCAAATTTTTCAAAAGATTTACAGTTTTTCGTAACTTTTTCTCGGGAACTGACCACTGGTTGGTCACAACAATTCTATTGTGTTGTGATTACAAGACCAGACTGGCCTCTACCCAATAATGATTATTTTCCCAGTTGCCGGTGTCACGTGCTAACTAGGCAGGGCCGACGTAACCTCATTATAGGTGTCAAGAACAGATTTGATTCATAAATGTTTCCACTGGGTAAATTTTTGTGAGAGAGCAGTGAGTAATTTTTACAAACGTAATTATTGTGCGAGCCAGCATAACTTGGTCTCGTAAACAATTTGTTTTGAACAGTTTTTTTCCTAATAGATAGACAGAAGATGTGGGGAAGGATAGACGGACAGCGTAGGTGTGCATGACTGAGCACTTTTTATATCTCGTGTTTTGAACTAGGTTTAGTAGAGAGGGAAGGGGTGAGTAGGAATTAAATGTTATTGAGACGTCTGTGGACGTACAGAAAATCCGTGATCCAGAGTAAAAGCTCGGGGTTTTGAACATGTTAAGAATTTATTGCTATAAAATTACATTTTATTGTCTTGAGTGATTCGACCTTTGATGTCGACCCAAGGTCGTTGCGTAGGGCTGTTACTTAAAATAACTCGGTTCGGCAGCTGAGCTAGAGGTGGTTGCACCAATCAAATGTATGAATCTGGACGGAAGGTCGAGACATAGCTTTAGTATTTAAACCCGTGCAGAGCTTAGATAGATGCCACATGTAGACAATCCATTTACGAGGTGGACGGCGATAGTCCTCAGCCAGATGAGAGACATTTAAGACGCAGTTGAGCAGTCCATATTGTGAGGAGCCTGATTTAAAGCTCCAGAGCCTAAGCTACTTGGTTTGATATGAACCCACAGCGTTTACATCCAGCGCTCTCACTCCTAGTGAGGGCCTCATGGTGAGAGTCCATACTAATTTGTAATGATGAAAGTGAACCGTTCTACTTACTTTTGAAGACAGTTTCAGAGCTACCGCCAGACAACGCATGGTTGTACAAGCATTCTTCATGGCGTGTCTAGAGGAAATGTCCATATCATAACATGTCTCATTGAATTAATAGAATTTAAACTGTTATATCCGTCGCCACGTGCGCGGATTCTATTTGGCATATAACTCATATGACCTGCAAGTAGTTAGAGTGAATAAGTTAGTCTTTATAGAAAGCTGTAGTTTCATTAGTAGATTCAGTTGCCTTTGAATTGATATTTATATTTATAATTATATTTGATACATTAATTCCTGTAATTAAACTGCCCTACAGTTCTGCTAAAAATCAAAGCAATTGATTTATTTAGTTTTTAGAGTGCAAGTATTTTTTTTTGTGTGTTCGTCGATTGTGGGAGCGGACCTCGAAAGAGTGTCAGTCGAATTATCCCCATCTAACCCACATCGCGACAATAGGTACTGGGCAGATTTCTTTGCAATGTCCAGGATTGTCATCCCCGTTTCAAAAACCAGTGTAAATTTCCATACATGAGGCTCTCTAAACGTTTGGGGCTCCTGGCCAACTGCCCAGTGTGCCTAAGTGTTAAGGCGGCTCTGTAGCCAGGGTTACCTTAAATGGTTTGCATCGTCTCCCGTCCTGGAAGAAATGATTAACACTCCGTTGTGTCCAGACATTTGCTGTTTGATTTATTATGCAGTAACTTCTTGTTTTAGCTTCTTGTGTAAACAGAGACGATTTGCGGCCAAGTGAGAAAGTTTTAAATCTCTCACTCTGGGGTTTTCAGGATTCCCCCTAGACGGCAACTAAGCCAATCAGCATCGCAGATGAGATTCAGTGGCGTCCCGTCGTCTGGAGGTTCGTGTTCCGCAGGTTTGGTTACATTGGCTGCTTGGTGGTGACTTTAGAAATGCAATGTATATGGTGATTAAGCACGTTTAGGGTGAGAGGGTGGGATTAATGCCCAGTGTCTTGTACACATATTTCGGATACCCTGCCTTTTATCAGATATTTTGCCTCTTTTGGATATAGCCACTTTATGTCTGGGCACCCAGGTGTCAAATGAGATTCACGACATGGTATATAATAACGAAGATGCCGCCCAATACACAACAGAGCATGGGTTACTGTAAATATCTCAAAAAGCGACATTTATTTTTTTTTAAATATACAATGTTCATTTTCCCGTTATCGAGAATGACGGGGTTAGCTAAGCCCCGAAACTCGCATTAATTACCAAATATGTGAATCTCTCTGTTTTCTGCAATGGCAAAAGGGAATCGAGGCCCACGAAGGCCATAATTCATTTTGGTTTATGTGGAAAAAAAAGAGAGGGGGGGGGGGGGGGCTGACATCTCGGGCACAAGAAATGCAGGCGATTTGATATGGTGAATGAAAACTGTGTTCACACAGTTCCGATCGTTCAAGTTCCCTGGGTACGGCAGTGCCAACCAGAATGTGATAGCCAGTACATAATTTCCACATTATTCAGTGATAAATCTCTGGCAGTCGAATGAATACTAATGGACCGTTCTTCACGTCTGACAGGCAAGGATAGCGCCGAGATCCAAGGAATGGCGGCTGAACTCCCCTAGGGCAGTGGCTTGGCTTTCCCTTTATCTGGTACGCCATTAAAGTTGTCAGTATTCATGTCCTCGATTCCTTCCCGTATTCAATAATGTACTGATACAAGAGTACTCATGAAGAAATATCGGATGTCTGACCTGGCCTGGCCCGGCTATCTAAGCTAAACGACCAATCAGCACCAGGGAAAACGTGATGTGAAACCTGCAGTAATCACCCCATAATGCTTGCCTGTGTCCGAATGAAAGCATAAAGTCTGCTTCGAATAGAATTCGCCTGGCGATGAAACTGTAAGCATGAATAATTTCTCCAGTGGGGCTTGGATTGTTGCAGGAAATCCATATTTTTGTTCTATCTGGCTGTAAATAAATCATTAATATTCCTGATGGTGCAATGAATCGCCTTTGATTGCAGATTTGAAAACAACATTAGATCAGCGCGGATTCTGGGCTGACATTGCGTTAAATATTTGCCAAAACGAACGAGCAAGAACGGCAATCTAGCGGTGCCTCCCATTGACTGGTGCAAGAAGTCAAACATCCATGACATGAGACGGCAATCACATGTATTTCTTCCAATTTCTGTGCCAAAATGGATGCTTTTAGAATTTATTATTTTTTTAAATAATGTACATTGTATTATAATTTGTGTACGTGTATGTTGCAAATTTTGACTTGCCCTGTGATTTAAAAATCAAAGCAATTTCAACACTTCAGAAATTCCCAAAATCAATCACATAGACTGAAAGAAAGATGAAGAGCTTTTTTTTATAGCCAGAAGATTTTACGATTTGCCTTTGGATGTTTTAGCATTAGATTCAAATCTGGGGCGTTCAGCTTGAAATTTCCAACAGAACTTTCTCCAGGATATTCAGAACTTCACACACAAGAACAACCAGACTGAGATCATTTCTTGTGTAAGTTACAACAGGAGCAGCCATCGATCAAGTTTTCTCCAGAACTTTGAACTTTGGCCCTTTCGTAGTGTTCTCCCGTACTTAAAGAATCACAAAGATTTTCAGGTTATTTCCTCCAAATCTGTTATGAATATAGTGTTTTCAGGCACAAAGGTCTCTAATGTATCAGAATGTTAAATTGATTTCTGAGCTGTGGATGGCATTATTATTCAAATGCATAAAGGACAAAATCCAGAACAGTTAAATTTGGAAAAAGTCTCTGTTCTATGATATTATCTATTAAATCTAACATATCTGGAGTCATTTTAAAACTAAATAATGTATGACACGAATTGTGGTCAGTGGATACGAAAATAATACTTGTACATTGTAATATCTTTGAAATCGAAACATAACTGATTGAAAAGATTCTCTTCCCGTATTCACGTGCAAAAAATTTCTTCTCTCATCCTTTCCTATTATTTCTTGAAAATGCCGGAATGCACCGTTGTGTGTGGCTGGTAAATTTCAAATAGGACGTGCAAGTGTTAATGAAGTGACCGGACTTGATGAAACCTGTTATAATGATGCTGAGATTGATTTGACTTCAATGCCGGACATCGCAACTGTTCGAGATCTCCCAGTGAGACTGAATAATTATTTCTTTTATATCATGCGGGGAATCGCTCAGAGAGTATGCATCATTTATCCATCTGGGAGGTCAGAGCTGATATATAGCTGATAATTGTGTGGTTGAAAAGTGAACATGTGATATACGCTGATTGCTGTATCGTTTGTCACTCTTTTTAATCTTCACTGTCAGCAACACATTTGCAGTGCACAAATGCTATAGGTAGTTGAGAATAAGTAAAAACTGTTGAAAGCGATACCGACGCCAGCCTGTGGGTTATTTCATCTTCTCGGGCTGAATTCCGAGCGTGACATTTTCACTCACACGTAAAATCCAGCGGTGATAGTTGGTCTAGTTTTTGAAGTCTGCACAATCCTCATTTTGATCAAAACAATTTTAAATTGCCTCGTGTAAGAATTCGTCTGGTGGGTTTGGCTGGTTTGAACACCCACAGGTGACAAGTTGTCGAACTGTGCAGCTGCTGCAATGACCCCAGCCCTCCGAGAAAATGCAGATTTTCCAGGGTTGAAAACTGGAAATAAAACAGCAAGTTATCGAAAACAATTCAAACATACCATCTCTTCACTCTTAAAAAAAAATAATAATAATTCCACGATCACCACCTAAAGCTGGTTTTTCAAGTGTACGAAAACGGAAAAAGGCAAAAATCCATCAAGTAATAAAAGGAAAGAATGTTTCCCTCTGCAGGGAAATGGCGTTTCCTTACACATGAAAACATTCTATTTGGCTTCGTAAAGAGTTGAAAACCCAGCTTAACTGGTCCCTAAACTATGTATAGAAAAAAAAGTGGGTAGGCTGAGAAATCCGAGGCAACCACAAAACATAATGACATGTTTACACCGAAATTCATGAAATTAAAAAATAAAAATGTAGCGCACTTTGCGATGGACAATGAAATTGCAATCATCCGTTGTTCGCATTATATTCAACTGGGACAATTTTCAAAGATGAGATCGGTCTTTCCAATACTGCTGTTGTTCTGGGACTGTGAGAGTATCCAATCATTATAATTATAATATATAAGCTCTAGATGAACAGTGAGCACAACCGTTTCTCTGTTAATAAGGCTTTTGTAATTAGACCACGGAAAGTGGAATTGGGCCGGACAAAATGAAAGGATGAATGACAATAGATGGACAAAACGCTGCACTGAATGGCAGACAAGAACAGGAAAAAGAACAAGAGGACGACCAGGAAGAAGATGGCAGGATGGTATTAAAACGAGAGGAGGAACAACGCGGGTGAGGAAGACATCAGACAGAAAGTAACGGAGGGGCTACATCCTGCAGTGGATGGACAGTGCCTAGGTGAAAGGTGAAATTGGCATACGGTCAATTAACTACAGAATTTCCATGCTGCTTTTTAGTGTCTACTCTGACTGCCCTGACCTTTCCCGTCCATGTTTTATATGGCACGATAGTTTGGTCAAACTTACAGATGTAACGTTTAAATATGACGGTTGTTATGAGTGCGTACGCGTCCTGAGCGTTTTTTTGCCGGGGCGCGTACGTTAGAGTACCTATCCCTAATCCTGTCTTCATCCTCAACCCTAAATCTTATCGAATCACTAACCAAGCCCTTTCAACCAAAAAACAGGATAAAAACAAAAAGAAAACCTGAAAGAATAATTAATCAAAGCTGTAGTTAGGAGTGTTTCGGGAGGAGCTCTGAAGCTCTGGAATCACAAAAGGCTTTAAAATAAGTACCCCTAGCGCAAATGACTTGGGGGACGCACGTACTTGTTACAACATCCATTAATTATCTAGCCGGTGTACACAATAATGCGATTTAAAATGGTGAAGGTAACACGTTATGGTAATCCCGGGTGTCAGCTGGGTTATCTTCTAGTTTAATATGTCATGTGACAGTAATCAGCTGATCCATATAGCTGAGGGAACTTGTAGAAATGAAATAAAATCATCATAGCACCTCACAGCTTGGGAATTTACCATTCCAAGAGTAATGAAGTGCCAAAGGCGTTTATATGGAATTCCCTCACACTGCAGTTTTTATAGTTTATGGAAAATTGCTGGGATGGCACGACCATAGTTCTTGTTTGTGGCAGTTCCATTTGCTGCACAACTGAATAATTCGACGTTTAACTTTTGCGGCATTACTACTGTGATAAGGAGTTAGAATGAATGAGAACTGTGAAACAGCTTGATCAGTGCAACAACGCCACAAGTGTCAACGTGTGTTTTGCTATACCCCTTCTTCATATTAAAAGATCTCCAGCTTTTTAGAAATTAATGGAGATAGAACGAACAATAGCTAAGGTCTTGATAAGTGAAGATAGTGCAAGACTCTTTTATTAATTTCTCCAGCGATCCTTTCTTTGTCACGAAAAATGCAAATAAGGGTAAGATTGTACCCAGTAAACTGTCTGCATAGGGTGAATACAAAACCATTGGGAGATTTACTTATCACGTCTAGACGTTTCGGACAAGAAACATTGTGAGATGCCGAGCTAGTATTGGGCGGGGAAAAGACTGATTACGATTTACAACCCAAACCTAGACAAATTAATGTTGTACTAGAATAGTATTTCACTGGTCATATCTGTACAAGTGGGAAGGACCGAATTTTACAAGTTAGGGGGGAAAAAAAAGTGTTCTTGAAATGTATCCCTCACCGTTGAATTATCCTCCTTATTCAACAACAACAAGAAGCACAGACGGGCGCTGTTGCATTGCGGCATATCTGCTTTAGTTGTAACTGGGCTGCAATGACACTAAGGCAAAGTTCCCAAATGGGATTAAAGAAGTTATAAATACAAAATACAGAAAGACAATTCCGTCGAAGAGTACCGTATATACTATAGAATGTAGGCAAAACAACAACAACAACAACAACTGCAAAACATACTATTTGTAGTTGTGCGAGTACTGTTGGTTGTTTTGTGACAGAGTCGGAGATTTCATCATGATTTGTCCACTTCAGATGTGCTTTGTACAAACTGAATCTCTTTCAAAATCACAACATACGATTTATGTGTAGGTAAAGTTAGCAAATGAGCTTGATCATAGTGAAGAAGTTCCATCTGTTATGTAATTTCATGCAATGATTTGGTACATGACAAAGTAAGAGAGAAGAAATAAACTGCACTGTGCTTTCATTAGTAAACTACTGCACTGTTGTGATTATCAATATGAACTGGTTCAAAATGTATCACAATGTGAAAACAAGATGATTTCCACGCATCTGACCAGGATTCATATCTGACAACATAATTTAGCGTTTTTGTTGAAAAATAAAAAATCAGCCGGAAAGGCGATGAATCTTAGTCTGGTTCCATGGCAGAGCAGATGCAGTTGTTTGTATTGAGCACACACTTTAGGGGATAAAAAAATGCATGAGCCATTTAAGGGCAACGGGAGATTAGAAAAAGCCCTCAACTTTCAAAGTACTGAAGTGAATTAGCATTATTCGGTCCATCGGTCCCTTATAAACAGTCTTTCACTAAGTGGAAAGGCGATGGTATTGTTAACTACTCGTGTACAGACCTGAGCCCAATAGGTGACATGATCCCAAGGGGCCTTAAATCTTTGGTCTTGTTTTTCTCCACCAGTATCGCGGTGCTCTCCTTTGGGAAAAACCCACTTGAATAATTTCCTGAACTACTTAAGGCAGTGAAAGTTACCAGGAACCCGAGAGGAGATAAGACAAACACGCTGATTGTGTGTCCCATGACAGCTACTCATCAATCACCCAACGTACCAGTGGACTAACGGGACAGACCCTTCAATTAATGTAAGTATTATCACTATCGGCGTCCGTTTGCCAGCGAGTGCATTGATTCCCACTTGTGGACAATTTAGCAAAGGATTCTCAAACCAGGAACGTAGGTGCAGTGGCGTAGCGTGGGTTGCCAGCGTCCGGGGCAAGGCAAGTATTGATCCTAACCCGTGGACCGTTAGCATTCTCTTTCCATCTGACCAGTATAGAACACCCCCCACCCCCTCACGAAATTTTCGTATTATACGCAAAAAGTGTTTATCATAACATGGACGATACAACTAGATACTCCACTGGAAACTCGTTTTCTCTTCAGTTTAACGGCAAATCTTAACTAGAATGAAACTTTGCAAAGTGGGGTCAAGAGGTACATGGTGTTTGCTATTCATGAATAATCTTATTCTGGCCCCGCGACTTTTGTATTCGTTAACATCTGAATCCCACAGTGGGTGTTTTCTTGTCTCTCTGAATTATTCATTTCAATGTCAGACATGCTATGACTATGGCTGTCGTAAAATTTGTCTGCCACATGTTTATATCCTTAATGTCCAAACACTTTGCATGACAGACAAGGCGCACCAGACCGATTATTGTTCAAGTGTTCCTTTTTTTGTTTTTGTTTTTGTTTTCGGAGGCAAAAATTTTGGTTGAGGGGAAAACAAATTGTAATTTCCGCAGGGAAAAAGGAAAACTGGAGTACTAAATCGATGTCTTCTTTGATTTTCGTGTAATATTGAATGTTGCACACGTTGTTCAATTTTGTTTTTCTTTTTGCACAAGTATTTCACGGGAAACTAATTCACGAGCTGGGAAAATGATTGCTGATTATTAATTCAAAAATAAATAAATGCCCAAACCCCGCCCCCCAAAAAAAGACAAATCCAAATGTTGAACAAGCGTGGTTTCCGAATACGTTATAGAGTGGAAATAGGGGATACAGTGCGAGGGGGGGAGGGAGGAGGACTGGGGGGGAAGAAGGACGAATTTCGCCAATATTTGCAATAAGACGTGTGGGTTGAGTCGTTTACATAAGCCATGCAGACGTGTAGTGATTTAGCCAGTGACGCACTTGAGTCAGTGTGTCTTGTCTCGGTTTTCGTGTGAGGTGTAGACTACGATTGTGTGGCGAGATTGAAGACTGTACTAGTGTCTCGCTATCCTGGGCGCCTCCAAACTGTCTTGATTCAGTTGACACAAAGCGGGACATCGCACCATGAGTCAACCGAGATATAAAACAGAAGTGACCCAGTACGCCATCAGCCCTACAGAACTGACCCAGTACGCCATTAGCCTTACAGAATTGACCGAGTACGACATCACCCTTAGGCCCGGCGCGCACTATCCCGTTTCGCCTGCTGCACGGCGCACAAACGCAGATTTTTGCTTGCTTGGCAACAATTTTTACAGTGCTGCACGCCACACGAAAGACTACTTGCATTGAACGGGTGGTTAATTTTAAAAATAGTGCGCGCCGGGCCTTAGAGAATTGAACCAGTACGTCATTAACCTTACAGAATTGACCCAGTACGCCATCAGCCCTATAGAATTGACCCAGTAGGTCATCAGCTTTACAGAATTGACCCAGTACGCCATCAGCCCTACATAATTGACCCAGTACGTCATCAGCTTTACAGAATTGACTCAGTACGCCATCAGCCCTACAGAATTCACCCAGTAGGTCATCAGCTTTACAGAATTTGCCAGTACGTCATCAGCTTTACAGAATTGACACAGTACGTTATCAGCCTTACAGAATTGACCCAGTACGTCATCAGCCTTATAGAATTGACACAGTACGTCATCAGCCTTACCTAATTTACACAGTACGCCATCAGCATTACAGAATTGACACAGTACGCCATCAGTCTTACAGAATTGACACAGTACGTCATCAGCCTTACAGAGATGACCCAGTACGCCATCAGCCTTACAGAATTGAAACAGTACGTCATCAGCCTTACAGAATGGACCCAGTACGTCATCAGCATTACAGAATTGACACAGTACGCCATCAGCCTTACAGAATTGACCCAGTACGTCATCAGCCTTACAGAATTGAACCAGTACGCCACCACCCTTACAGAATTGACACAGTACGTCATCAGCCTTACAGAATTGACACAGTACGTCATCAGCCTTACAGAATTGATCCAGTACGTCATCATCCTTACAAAATTGACCCAGTACGTAATCAGCCTTACAGAATTGACCCAGTAGGTCATTAGTCTCACAGAATTGACCCAGTACGTCATCAGCCTTACAGAATTGACCCGGTATGTCATTAGCCTTACAGAATTGAAAAAGTACGTTATCAGCTTTACAGAATTGACCCAGTACGCAATCAGCCTTACAGAATTGACCCAGTACGTCATCAGCTTTACAGAATTGACCCAGTACGTCATCAGCCTTACAGAATTGACCCAGTACGTCGTCAGCCTTACAGAATTGACCCAGTATGTCACCAGCCTTACAGAATTGACCCAGTACGTCATCAGCCTTACAGAATTGACCCAGTAGGTCATTAGTCTTACAGAATTGACCCAGTACGTCGTCAGCCTTACAGAATTGACCCGGTATGTCATCAGCCTTACAGAACTGACACAGTACGTTATCAGCTTCACAGAATTGACCCAGTACGCAATCAGCCCTACAGAATTGACCCAGTACGTCATCAGCCTTACAGAATTGACCCAGTACGTCGTCAGCCTTACAGAATTGGCCCAGTATGTCATTAGCCTTACAGAATTGACACAGTACGTCATCAGTCTTACAGAATTGACCCAGTACGTCATCAGCCTTACAGAATTGAAACAGTACGCCATCAGCCTTACAGAATTGACCCAGTACGTCATCAGCCTTACAGAATTGACACAGTACGCCATTAGCCTTACAGAATTGACACAGTACGTCATCAGCCTTACAGAATTGACACGGTACGTCATCAGCCTTACAGAATTGACACAGTACGCCATCAGTCTTACAGAATTGACCCAGTACATCATCAGCATTACAGAATTGACACAGTACGCCATCATCCTTACAGAATTGACACAGTACGTCGTCAGCCTTACAGAATTGACACAGTACGTCATCAGCCTTACAGAATTGACTCAGTACGTCATCAGCCTTACAGAATTGACCCAGTATGTCATCAGCTTTACAGAATTGACCCAGTACGTCATCAGCCTTACAGAATTGACACAGTACGCCATTAGCCTTACAGAATTGACACAGTACGTCATCAGCCTTACAGAATTGACACGGTACGTCATCAGCCTTACAGAATTGACACAGTACGCCATCAGTCTTACAGAATTGATCCAGTACATCATCAGCATTACAGAATTGACACAGTACGCCATCATCCTTACAGAATTGACACAGTACGTCGTCAGCCTTACAGAATTGACACAGTACGTCATCAGCCTTACAGAATTGACTCAGTACGTCATCAGCCTTACAGAATTGACCCAGTATGTCATCAGCTTTACAGAATTGACCCAGTACGTCATCAGCCTTACAGAATTGACCCAGTATGTCATCAGCCTTACAGAATTGACACAGTACGCCATCAGCCTTACATAATTGACACAGTACGTCATCAGCCTTACAGAATTGACACAGTACGTCTTCAGATTTACAGAATTGACCCAGTACGCCGTAAGCCTTACAGAATTGACCCAGTACGTCATCAGCCTTACAGAATTGACACAGTACGTCATCAGCCTTACAGAATTGACACAGTACGTCATCAGCCTTACAGAATTGACCCAGTACGCCATCAGCCTTACAGAATTGACCCAGTATGTCATCAGCCTTACAGAATTGACACAGTACGTCATCAGCCTTACAGAATTGACCCAGTACGCCATCAGCCTTACAGAATTGACCCAGTATGTCATCAGCCTTACAGAATTGACACAGTACGTCATCAGCCTTACAGAATTGACACAGTACGTCATCAGCCTTACATAATTGACCCAGTACGCCATCAGCCTTACAGAATTGACCCAGTATGTCATCACCCTTACAGAATTGACACAGTACGTCATCAGCCTTACAGAATTGACACAGTACGTCATCAGCCTTACAGAATTGACACAGTACGCCATCAGCCTTACAGACTTGACACAGTACGCCATCAGCCTTACAGAATTGACACAGTACGTGATCAGCCATCCAGAATTGACCCAGTACGTCATCAGCCTTACTCAATTGACCCAGTACGCCATCAGCCTTACAGAATTGACACAGTACGTCATCAGCCTTACAGAATTGCCCCAGTACTTCATCAGCCTTACAGAATTGACACAGTACGCGATCAGCCTTACAGAATTGCCCCAGTAGGCCATCAGCCTTAGGCTATAGAACTGAACTGGCAGAGGCGTGCCTTTGCATTTCCCTTGGATTTTGCGCACTTCCAAAGAAGGCATTATGACGGGGGGATCCAGGCTTCAGGGGATCCAGGGGATCCATTATTTTCTGACGTGGACCCACAGCGCATCTAGTCATTTCTGAAGAGGCTGTTGTTATTTGCACGTACGTACCCCAAGAGTTTTTTTATTTTGGGGGGGGGGGGGCGGGGAGGAGGTACATATACGCACCTGTCCTTAACCCCGTCCTTATCCTCAACCCTAAATGTTATCGAATCCCTACCTCTACCCCTTACCCTGTCAACAAAAAAACAGGAGAAAAACAGAAAGAAAATCTGAAAGAATAATTATATAAGGTTGTTGTCGAGGAGCATTTTGGGAGGATCTCTCTAGTTCTGGCGACAAATGAAGGCTTTAAACTACGTTCCCCTTGCGCAAAAAAAAGAAAACGTGAGGCGCGTACATGTACATACAAATAACAACAATAGTCTGGAGGAGGCCGGGGACTACGGGTTGATTAAAAAAAAAACGTTTATCATAAAAATTTGCAAGGTTCCCATAGGGAACGGGATTTAATGACACATTCGTATAAATATTTAAATTTACCGATGACGTCATGGGACATTCGCACCGTTCAACGCAGCGGTTAAGCACAGTTGTGATGGACTTTGTAAAGGCGATTCGAGGCACAAAGATCAACTGCACATGGCAAGTGTGTACAAAGTCCATAACTGTGCTCAACCGCCGCGTTGAACAGTTCGAATGTCCCATGACGTAAATCTAAATATAATAACTGTGTCATTCAATCCCGTTCCCTATAGACGTACTTTACAGTACGGGCCTTTTCGAATTAGACAATGTTTCAAATTACACTTTCATTGATCTGTTCACAGGAATCTGAGGGCGGAAAGTTAGCCCAGAGTAAGATAACGAACAAACCGCGATGAGGGCAAACTGGTCGTTACCGTGCCGCGTGCTGTAAAAACTACATTCTAATTCAAACCTTTCGTTTTTCAAGTCTTTACTCCGGGGCCAGAAAAGTAGTGCAAGAGAATCAGGGTATGTGCACTGAAAAACAAAAGAATGCACAATAGCAAAACAAATCCACCTTCAATACACATGAACAGGAAAAAAAATGCCGATTCATGTACGATCGCTGTTTCTAATTTCTTCTAATTTCCACATTGCGGAGGAATTATTTTATGACCCCATTTACGATGGAGTAGCATAAGCCTAGCTTGCTAACTGTCCATTTTTCACATTATCGCACTTAAACGTTCTCGTTGAACCGCACTAAGGCTTTACATAACAATATAAAATAAGTATACTGGATTTTGCAGATTTCGACCCCCATTCTCCTACCTCCATGATTATTGTTCACCATGTAACCCCCCCCCCCCCCGCAGCCCCCTTATTGGGACCCTATGGCCATACGTTGAAGTGTGAAGGTATCGATGCTCTAAATCGTATGTGACATTTTGCATGAATGAACGATTTGATAAGTTTCAGAAGATACGAGTACACGCTGTTATTAGAGTAAATGTTGGTATAATCCTACAATTTTTTTGCTGAAAAATAAACTGAATAAAACTGAAGCTACCTAATTGATTACCATAATTGTGAGGCAGCAGTGTTTTCCTGTGTTCTGATTTTAGCTTCCAGCGCGTACAGAAAGCAAATTAAAAGAAAAATGGTCCCACGATTTGAAGCCTCCAAATGTAAAAAAAAGAACCTTCTGAGGGGCGAGAGGAAGGCGTCTTCAAACTTTCATGTAGATCCGAGCTGTATGTGCCAACACACTTACAAACATACACATATGCGTGTAGAAGGGTATAATGAGGTCAGGGGACCCCCTCCCCCCCCCCCCCCAGGGGACCCCCTCCCCCCCCCCCCCACCCACCCAACGAACAGTACCGATTGGCCCCAAAGCGCAAAACAGTCGTCATGCTGACGAGGCAGAAAAGCCCAACTTAAATTACTTAAAATCATCCTTGTGTTCAGTTAGCAATGTTTATAAGACTACTTTCTACCAGGATTGGATTGCTAGTTTCAGTGAGGACAAAAAATTAAATTACAGCTCCCGAAGATTGGAAAGGTCAGTTCAATCATATCTCCACAGATTCGCTCGGGGGGAGACAATTAAATAGTTGTCCCTTCACGGCCGGGGTTATCCACTTTTGCCAAGCTTTTGTGTCGTCATCTTGTATTAAGTACGTCCCAGGATACCAAAGCGCTTTAGAATGAAATACCTCTCTATCTATCTGTCTCTCTCTCTCTGTCTCTCTCTCTCTCTCTCTCTGTCTCTCTCTCTCTCTCTCTCTGTCTCTCTCTGTCTCTCTCTCTGTCTCTCTCTCTCTCTCTGTCTCTCTCTCTCTCTCTCTCTCTTTCTCTCTCTCTCTCTCTCTCTCTCTCTCTCTCTCTCTCTCGTACGTACTTACAAGACATTTCCATGCTGTACAAAACACACAAGGACTCAAAGACGACATCACGTTAGTCAGTACATGCTGTACAAAACGGGTCCAAAACCCCACACTGCAACGTTTTCGGATTCACTGGGTTAAATGCTACCTGTCAAAACATTGATCATTCCCCCCCCCCCGCCCCCCCCCCCACGTGAAATTAGCGTTGCCTGACAATCTTGCCCGAGACTGTCCTGTGTAATCCCCGTGTGTTGGAAGCAATAACCTCCACATTTGATGGCAACACTGACGCAAAGCTCACTGAAAACAAGAGATTCCCGTGGGTAGAATACTCCAGAATAGTGCAATTGGCAGGATTCAATTCAATACAGTACCCAAGCTAATCGGTCACTCATAGGATGCTACTCTGTCGCTGCAATTTTGAGACAACGGTTTTGGTGGGAAAAAAACCAAACCAACTTCAGTAACGCCACTGGCTTGACAACCCAGAAAGACAAGAATGCAGTAACTATAAGCTAAAATGTGGCCAAAGAAACGAAACAACACTAAAAAAAGAAAAAAAAACACCAAAAAAAGGCGCATGTAGCAAAAGCCCGCTTTAGAAACATAGGGAAAAGTTACAATAGACCTCAAAAGAATTATCTTAAAAGATATTTCTCCAGGCAAAACACATACACAAATGAGTACGATTAAAACAGAATTCAAATTTCAATTTAGAAAATCAAAAAAATAATTTTTAAAAAGCAGCCAAACCAACAGGAACAACAAACTCAAGACATGAATGGACAAAGTTACGTCATGTAAACAACAGCCACGTATCTGATGCTAGTTTTTCGACACAATTGAAGAAAAAAAGGGCCCCGTGGATCTTGCCAGGCACTCCTAACTCCTAGTCGTACTGGAACTGGACAGACAATACAGGTCATGCCTGTTACTGACCGGACACAATGGCTGCGGTTTCGTGTCGTTTCCGGCAGTTTTGCCCGAAGACGTTCAGTCTTAATGAGAAAACGAAACGAGTCAAAACGCTTTCTGCCATTATTATTAATTTTTTTTATTAGGAAGTGGCTTTTTTTCACATGTCGTAGAAATGGCTTTACAAAATTTATTCACGATGAAATTTTTGCCCAATCACAATTACGCTTTTTCTTTCCCGGGCAGTACCGAAATGACGGCCTCCATGGTGAACGATACTGATTTGACTGGAAATGATAAGTTCATAATTGTTTGGCAGTTGGAAGAGAAGAATTTATCGATTATGATGGGGGATGATGGTAATGGAAGTAGACAGGAGATTGATGGTTGCAGTAGAACAGAAGAAGTTATTGACTGAGATGAGGGAAGAGGAGAGATTGATGGTGGCAGTAGAACAGAAGAAGTTATTGACTGAGATGAGGGAAGAGGAGAGATTGATGGTGGCAGTAGAACAGAAGAAGTTATTGACTGAGATGAGGGAAGAGGAGAGATTGATGGTGGCAGTAGAACAGAAGAAGTTATTGACTGAGATGAGGGAAGAGGAGAGATTGATGGTGGCAGTAGAACAGAAGAAGTTATTGACTGAGATGAGGGAAGAGGAGAGATTGATGGTGGCAGTAGAACAGAAGAAGTTATTGACTGAGATGAGGGAAGAGGAGAGATTGATGGTGGCAGTGGAATAGAATAGAAGAAGTTATTGACTGAGATGAGGGAAGAGGAGAGATTGATGGTGGCAGTGGAATAGAATAGAAGAAGTTATTGACTGAGATGAGGGAAGAAGAGAGATTGATGGTGGCAGTAGAACAGAAGAAGTTATTGACTGAGATGAGGGAAGAGGAGAGATTGATGGTGGCAGTAGAATAGAAGAAGTTATTGACTGAGATGAGGGAAGAGGAGAGATTGATGGTGGCAGTGGAATAGAATAAGTTATTGACTGAGATGAGGGAAGAGGAGAGATTGATGGTGGCAGTGGAATAGAAGAAGTTATTGACTGAGATGAGGGAAGAGGAGAGATTGATGGTGGCAGTGGAATAGAAGAAGTTATTGACTGAGATGAGGGAAGAGGAGAGATTGATGGTGGCAGTGGAATAGAATAGAAGAAGTTATTGACTGAGATGAGGGAAGAAGAGAGATTGATGGTGGCAGTAGAACAGAAGAAGTTATTGACTGAGATGAGGGAAGAGGAGAGATTGATGGTGGCAGTAGAATAGAAGAAGTTATTGACTGAGATGAGGGAAGAGGAGAGATTGATGGTGGCAGTGGAATAGAATAAGTTATTGACTGAGATGAGGGAAGAGGAGAGATTGATGGTGGCAGTGGAATAGAAGAAGTTATTGACTGAGATGAGGGAAGAGGAGAGATTGATGGTGGCAGTGGAATAGAAGAAGTTATTGACTGAGATGAGGGAAGAGGAGAGATTGATGGTGGCAGTGGAATAGAATAGAAGAAGTTATTGACTGAGATGAGGGAAGAGGAGAGATTGATGGTGGCAGTGGAATAGAATAGAAGAAGTTATTGACTGAGATGAGGGAAGAAGAGAGATTGATGGTGGCAGTAGAATAGAAGAAGTTATTGTCTGAGATGAGGGAAGAGGAGAGATTGATGGTGGCAGTGGAATAGAATAGAAGAAGTTATTGACTGAGATGAGGGAAGAAGAGAGATTGATGGTGGCAGTAGAATAGAAGAAGTTATTGTCTGAGATGAGGGAAGAGGAGAGATTGATGGTGGCAGTAGAATAGAAGAAGTTATTGTCTGAGATGAGGGAAGAGGAGAGATTGATGGTGGCAGTGGAATAGAAGAAGTAATTGTCTGAGATGAGGGAAGAGGAGAGATTGATGGTGGCAGTGGAATAGAAGAAGTTATTGTCTGAGATGAGGGAAGAGGAGAGATTGATGGTGGCAGTGGAATAGAAGAAGTTATTGTCTGAGATGAGGGAAGAGGAGAGATTGATGGTGGCAGTGGAATAGAAGAAGTTATTGTCTGAGATGAGGGAAGAGGAGAGATTGATGGTGGCAGTAGAACAGAAGAAGTTATTGACTGAGATGAGGGAAGAGGAGAGATTGATGGTGGCAGTAGAACAGAAGAAGTTATTGACTGAGATGAGGGAAGAGGAGAGATTGATGGTGGCAGTGGAATAGAAGAAGAAGTTATTGACTGAGATGAGGGAAGAAGAGAGATTGATGGTGGCAGTAGAACAGAAGAAGTTATTGACTGAGATGAGGGAAGAGGAGAGATTGATGGTGGCAGTGGAATAGAAGAAGAAGTTATTGACTGAGATGAGGGAAGAGGAGAGATTGATGGTGGCGAATGAAGCAAAAAAGACATAAAAAAGACAGGACGGTGGTGGTGTCCGTGGAAGAAAGAAACTGATATGATAGGAAAAGAGGCAGAGGGAATGTTTTTTGAGAGGCACAAAATTGATAATTGTCTATTTGCATTGAGAAAGTTATGTCGTGAAATATTCTAGAGCTAGCTAAAAATCATCTTTTCAATTTGTTTCATCATTTATGTTCTGCGTAATTGTGAATATTTTGTAATTTTAGTAGAGGCTAGTTAAACTTCAAGGTTTGATGTCAACTAATTCGTCTTTTAATGCTTTTAACTGTGCTGTCTGCGAATTGGTACCTACACTGTGTATTAAACTCCGTGCATAAAAAAACAAAATTTTAAAATTCAGTGGAATCTTGGATTAATAAATACTGAGAATAATTCATTTTTTTTCTTTGTAACATGTCTAGAAGATGATAGGGACACACCGTTCTGATAGAGCACTAGATCTTCTACAAACACTTCTCTCTCTCTCTCTCTCTCATCTCTCTGTTGCCCCCCACCCTGGACAGAGCATACATTCATTTACATGTATAAAACTGCTCCTATTGAGAAAAGTGTCCGCAAAACTAGTGATATTTACTGGATATGTCGTGGAAAACTCGCGAAGAAAAATTTTCACGATATGTCGTGTAAAATTTCTCGAGGAAAACTTCCATGATATGTCATGAAAAGAGCCACTTCCTTTTTCTAATTACCATTTTTCTTGAGTGTATAAAATTTTGTCGCCAGCAACTAGCTGTGAATTTATGGGCTCAGTATGATACCCCTCCCCTAGAGGCACCTAGCGGCCTGAATAGAGCAACGGTGGGGTATTTTGTCTATCCGGGCCTCAATGTAGAGGCCTGAATAGAGTCGGCCAAAAAAAAAAGGAGCTGTGATCGTCGGGGAAAACTGCCGAAAGTGAAATGAAATCCGGAGCCACTGTGTCTGAGCTTTATTTCTGACCATATTTCAGATTCACTATTGCAATTAAAAAAAAAAAAAATTGTACAGTAATATAGAGTAATCTAGTGTTGCCTGTCGCTCAGCGGACGCAAAATGCCGTTGGTTTGTGTCAAAAAGCAAACTCGGGATTGCATAAAAAAAAAAAAATCTATAAGAAAAGTTTAGTATTGTGCCAGGTGAAAAAGGAGTGAAATGTCCAGATCAGTGTGGTCAGCATGCAACCCCAGAAGAGATCCCCTCACTGCAGTAACAACTTCTTTGGTGCCCAAACTTTCTGGTGGCTTCAATTTCAAATACTCCTCCCCAATTTGACATTGGAATTGTTATAAGAGCTCTTATCACTAGTGGTTTTCATTCACCGATTAGAAAAGCAAAAAAAAACAACAAACAAAACAACAACAATGGTTCTTAAACTATTCTTACATCTGATTTCATTAATGTACATGGTACCTTACACACACATGGTACCTTACACACACATGGTACCTTACACACACATGGTACCTTACACACAGAAACTTGAAGTAAATGGCTATAGAGTTTTTTTCACCACCTGGAAAGATGCATAAATTCACTTACGACAATATTCAATACCACCCACGTAGTGAATTTTGCCCTTTTGCTACTTTCACGGTGAATGAAGACAGAGAACTAAACTCTTTCACCAGGAAACTGACAATGAGGCCACATGCTAACTTCTTTGTCAGTGAATGACAGAATCTTCAGGCCCAAGACCAACATATTTTTAGTAGGGCAAGAACTAACTGTTGCTCAGATTCACTCATACATCACGACACACACACAGACAACACAGATCATAACATGCAGACAAGACACATCACACAACACACATAACACGCAGACAACACGCATCACAAAAGACAGTCAACATAGAAAAAAAAAATAATCGTATTCTTCCCTGATAGTGAAAATAAATACTCTTTTATTTGATGACCCTGTCAAATTGTACAGTGGACATAGCAGACACATGGAAATTATATATGCATTACTATATAGGTAGGGAATCTTAACTCTGCACTTTGCTACTTTCAATCATAAAATCTGTGCAAACCAGGCAGAATGTCTACAGAAAATCATGACACAAATTTATTTACTGGCCAATATAAATCTGAATACAGGATTACTACACAATGCCATAATTTGCATTGGTGGGTTGGACCAAACTATATTTACTGGCCAATATAAATCTGAATACAGGATTACTACACAATGCCATAATTTGCATTGGTGGATTGGACCAAACTATATTTACTGGCCAATATAAATCTGAATACAGGATTACTACACAATGCCATAATTTGTATTGGTGGATTGGACCAAACTATATTTACTGGCCAATGTAAATCTGAATACAGGATTACTACACAATGCCATAATTTGTATTGATGGATCGCACCAAATTCTCTTCTCTAACCAAGTTCAGTCAGCTGCTATACTAACTCTTGAATTGTCCGTATGGACTTGTTTCCTTTCACTTCCATTTCATTTTCAAATCATGAAAAGACAGAGCCCCCCCCCCCCCCCCCCTTCCCCCACCCACCCAAACCATAGTTATAGAAATGTGAATCTGAGAAAATCGATGATTAAACATTGAAAATCCACTTCTCCTCTCTCTCTCTTGTATCTAAAAGGTCGATTTCTGATACAATATTTTGTAATTGGAACTTTTTTTTGTTGTTCAAACTCTGGCGTTGCAGTGGCTGGCAAAGCAAACTTATTTACATAGGGGAAATAACCGCAAAAATGGATTTTTATGTCTACGGTTGTCTTCCCCTGTTGTCTTCAAATGCACACACATCGTTAGTCAGTAATTCAGACAATCAGATTCACGCATCAAATACAGCAACACAAACCTGAACAGCAAGCCAAATGGAATGATTTTGTCTTGTCTCTTCTCTAGCCTCTCTCTCTCTCTCTCTCACTCTCACCTTTTTGTTCTGCCTATCTTGTCTCTCAATCATCTTCCTCTCTCGTTTCATACTTCCTTCTCCCCCTTCCTTCCAGCAGTCTACATCAAATCACAGATGTCACACTTTTTACAGGACACTTACTAAAAAACAACTGTACCAACATAGCGAATGAAACATGAAGGCACCTGGAAACAGCAGTTCAGTCTACCACAAAAATGTCAATATATAACAGAAACAAATGTACAGGAGATGGAAGAATAGTTCTTTCCCTACAGTACAACACACACTGCGCCGCACGCTTCCCTAGAGGCAGCCGGTACAACACAGCCTACGTTGTAACACTGTAAAAGTATTCCTTGACCACTGTATTGAAACTGAACATCGCTTGTCATGTAACCCTTAAAATAGAATTCTTTGTAAAGCTTCCTTTGCCCTAGCATGTCCAGCGATACCATGTGCATGGTAAGTGTATAGTTTGGACAGCTGTTGTGTAATTAGGTGATCTTTGTTTACAAATGCACCATACAGTATGGCTTGTAAAACTATGTGGTGCTCTGTTCACATATGGAGTGCTGGCCCATAGCGAAAGAATTACATGTAATTCATAGGCATACATCTGATTTCATTGGCAACAACTACCATGTCAAACTTCATTCACAGAATATGAAAATGCTAATTTGCACATCAGATTTCATGACTCAGTTACAATACATCACAGCCTTAGTTCTTATTTATTGTACCTCCATTTTCTGAAAAGCTGGAGATATTTCACTGTGCAGAAGAGGTAAATGGTATAACAAATGCACACTTTGACACTTATTTAGAATGTGTTGTGGTACTACAAGCTGTTTTACAGTTCCAATTTATTCTAATGCCTTATCATAATATGTGTACATGTACTGATGCTACAAATGTTTAACTTCGAATTTCTCAGATGTGCAAAAAAAAGGAGTTGGAACATAAAAGAAACTGAGGTCGTGACATGTGCCACACTGTAAATGCTTAGTTAAGACTAGCCATATAGCCCCAGGCCTAAAACGTTAACATACATTTCATTACAATAAACCTGATGTAAAATCTGAATGGCTTAAGAGGTGAAACCAGTTGGAAGATGCAACATCAGAGCACAAGTTAAATACATGATTCAGTAGTGCATGTTTATGGCAGTTTCTGCATTGTATAATTACAAACATAATGTAGAGGAAAACAACAAATCATATTTTTATTATTATTATCAGAGACCGACAGAACCCTGTGGCCCCCCCCCCCCCCCCCCCTTCCCCACACACACACCCTCTTGCTGTTTCCAATATTAATGAAGGAAGGCAGTTCTGAAAGTTGACAAATATTAATTATCAACTGTTCATCAATGTCAATTCAATATTCAGTACAGGACCAGTCCAAATGTCAAAATGTGACCAAAAAAAAAAAAAAAAGTGTTTTGCAAAAGAACTACATCAGTAAACAAATAATACAATATAATTCTAATGAATTTGAAGAGGAAAATAAATTATAGATGGCAGTAAAATAAAATAGATAGAGGCTTTTTCTCATCTCTCACTGAGATCTCTACAAAGAAAATATTCATTTACTCAGATATCAGGGGCAGCATGGTGTCTGGCATGCTTGTACACCTCGACTAAACAGTATTAAAAAAACAAAAAAAACATATTATGGTGTCAGAGCAAGGCTTGAAGGAAAGTCAAAGTATGGCAAAAAGAAAAAACCTGTAGGTAGCAGAGCCTCTCCTAAGAAATAATGACACGATAAAATGCAAAGGAAGAGGAAAGATATCCATAACATACATGTTTTTTAGTCACAGTTTATACTTTGTAGCCTCCAGCAGCGGCATAGGCTGGATCATTAAGTTGGGGGTGAAATTCTGAAAACTGAGGATTAGTTAATGCTTTTCTTTTTTTGCATTTTACGTACTAAGTCTAATTAAAAAAAAATTTTTTTTTAAATCAGTTGGTTTGCTTCTCTTGTAAAATCTGTAATCACTGTCTTCCAATAGTTTAACACACAGCTCTCGACATGTCTCTGGAATGTAGCAAAATCTGGACGTGTGCAATGTGCAAACTACTGCATCTCTATGTGTTTATGCTGCCAGTGTGAGGAGACTTTCAATACTCTTGTCTTCCACTGACGCAAATTCAGTTTGTGCATAACCCTTACAAGTTAGAAATAAAAGACCATAAGGCTAATGATCGACCAAATTATTTTACAGTGAAAAAGACCAACAGGCCGATTATGAGCCCATTGAGAAAACAATTCTGATTAGTTGTGTCATGGTCAGGTAGCCAATCACAATGCTTCTTTCACAAAATCTATGGATCTGTACATACATGTATAATTAATGGCAACAATATAAACACATTGTCATTTTTGTCCTGTGAACCTCCACTTCGAAAGGGTTAAAAAATTCATAAATTACTTCAAGAATAACAATGCGAGAAATGGCCAAGTGGAAGTCCATGAATTTTTTACTACAAGACATGAACCATCTGCACTAAGGATTTCTCTCCAGCCAAGAAGTTAACTCTTAAGGTAACTCTAGGTTCTGTCCCACACTCAACGATGCTGATAATTTTTTGGGGTGTTTTCATGAAAGCCAATTTGGACCAACCAATATCATCCTTTAACCCTATTTTACATTCGGTTGGGGGATGTTATGATGAAAAGAGTGAGTGCCTGAGATCTGTCCAGACCCCAAGTGTAAACGAGGGTTAAATTACACTATTCAAACTAGTTTTCCCAAATTTTATACAATAAAATATATTTCAGTAAACAAAGTATTAAATTCTGTAGACAAGAAATATGATGGTGAAACACAGGATGACCTGCCATTATACAAAACAAAAGTGTATGATTTTGTGCTATTTGAGATAATATGGAGTGAGAACTGGCAGTTGGTATAATTATATGAATGGCTTACACATTTACAGAACATTTTTGGACTATCACTGGCAAAATTTGACATAGCTGCTACACATTTGCTTGACCTTGATTTTATGGCATGCACAGTAGTAAACATCCATCTTGGTAACCATAAAATGAATTGAAGCAAGCCCCTTACCGCAAACCATTGACAGATATATTGACTATTGGTATCAACAGTATGTTCTTTGGATGGCTTTCCCACTCCTTCCTGGGACATGAAATACATCAACTAAATTTTTACTGAGTAGTTTCATGGTCATAAACTTCCTACAGAGTGGACCAAATAATCTGTAACTAATCTTTACTATGTTTCTGAGTTTACTCTGTTTCAAAAAGGTGGAAACATCGAAAGTAGCAATAGACATTTACAACGTAAAATTACAGTAAACCAGCGAATGACAAGCCATTTGCAGAGACGAGGCGGCGGTGGTTTTCAGTGGTGCAGCTGATTAAAGAGTTATATTGATTCATTTTCCTTCTTCAAAAGTCAAAGTACATCATGCGTTTCATACAGCCTCAAAGGTGGACATCACAGTATGTTTTCATTTAGTCCCATGTTCCTACCAAAACTTATGTTGCCAAATCTCAGCCTTTGCAAAAAAAATCCACAGAAGAAATAACATTAAAAAATCTTCAGTAAATTAAATAATAATTTGTCAAAATATCACAAATGCAAGTTGCAAGCTAATACTACCATATTATGTCAGTGTATGGTAATGACTTATGAACTCATGTAGCTGTTGGCACCATATAAATATGAAAATGGATAATAAAATAAAAATAAAGGATTTCTTGGCTTTGCGATTCGATTCAGAAACAGCTCATCAATCAAAGTGAACATGATTTTAACTTACTCGCTCCAAGTTTTTTCTTAAGATAACCACAGCTTTCATGATATCCATTCTGAATGTCAAGGATGAGTACTAAGGCTATGAGAAAACATTGTGAGATATAGCAAAATGCCAAATTATCGGAAATTTAAAAACAGAACATTTCATGTGGGTAATTTTCATGCACCATTTGAACTGGGCACTTTTTTGTAGGAACTGCTGAGAGTGGCTAATAGGGGTGAATCAGCCCAAATAAAAATTAAGACAAAAAATTCAAGACAGAAAGATTCTCTTTGTCCACTACATGGCAAGAAATCAAAGAAAAAGATATAAATTTTCAAGTCAAGTTAGTGAAGAGTGGGCAGAATATGAAAGGAAGGTACATAAACAGAATAAAAATGAGAATCTAACTCCTGTTGGTTTGAACAGTTGGAATACTAGAGTTTTGGACCTTGGCAGTCGAGACAATCCACCATTTCTGTGACATATTCTTCAACTTGCATGGTCGTCTCTGAGATGTTGAATTTTTGCTGAATGACCAGGGACGCCATTTTGAGGACTTTGTGAGGGTCAGATTTTCTATCTGTGAATCAGACAAAATGAAATGCAAAACTCTGGAAATTCCTAATCAAAATTACCACAAAATGTTTCATTCTGTGGACCTTTCAACTTTTTTTGACACCTCAGACACAACTCACAGGTTTTTGTTTTACTGTTACTAAAAATACGTTAAGGAAATTGTGGATATCACCTTCCAAAACTACAATGACATCATATTAAAAAGGAAGTGGGGCCTACCATGTGATTAGAAAAGGCTTTTTAATCACTGGGCCTTAAATTCTACAAATTATCATGTTACAAATAGAGAGATGTAAGGGCGTGCATGGGCATATTTTAAAACGCCTTGAAAATCGCTATATTTTCAATACTTTTGTTGATTTTTGGCCATAACTAAGTTGAACAGAAGAAAGTGTTCTGACATTTTGAGCCACGAAAAAATATGCATTTTTATTCGAGTAGAATTAAAAAGTATGACAGGAAATTTCATCCTGCGCCTCACTGGTGATCGAAACACACTGGTGATCGAAACTCATCTTTAAAAATCATACTGGTGCATTCCCCTAGTCAATGGACCATTTAGTATGACCAAAGATTCTGTATCTCAGCTCCTTACATAATATACATACAGCTCCAAAAGCAATAACTCATTTACAAAATGGGTATAGGGGCGGACAAATGCAATTATATATGGAAATTTGTCCACAAAAATATTTGCACATCTGTAAATAAACAACATGCCTGTTCACTAGGACACTCACCTACAGCCAAATGCACAGATAAGGCAATTTTGTCCATGGTGAGTGACCAAACTCTCAGGTTGTGAATGTCTAACACTCCTTCTACCTGGAAAAATGTGTCTCTGACCTCTGCGAAATTGATTCCTCTCGGTGTCCCTGTGAAATAACAAAGTGACCAGTTACACAATTTGTGAATGGAATTGAATCTCAGTAGTTTGTCAGAACTGCCTAGCACTCCACAGGAAAATTCAAAAATTGCAGAATGATAACAGATCGATACAAAGCCTCACTTACAGCCTGATCTTTCTTAGACCTCAAGAAATGTGAGCAACCTTTTCACATCGCTTTGCACCTGTCTGGTGCGAGCTGTTTTACAACTCGTTAATACACTGCCCACCTGTGAGGTGCAGCCACTCGCATACCTGTTAGCGGCACTGGGGATAACAGGTGGTTTCATAACACACACTGTTTTTGTATTTTTTGGGGTTTGTAAAAGAAGGATTGTCATAATTCTTCTCTGATTAAGCTTTCCAATGATGCCAAATGAGCTCCAGCTTTATCAGAAGATTTTATTTTCAAACACATGCCCCAAAATAGTGCGTACACAGGTAATACTCACTGAAAGGAAGAAACGTATAGTGAGCATTCGAGGGTTGTGATCCAAGCAATGTAAAAAGGTTAGCACCTTGAATGCCAATGGCTAATTCTCATTAATAATCTTTGTATATCGGCTCTGAATTTGTCTCATACAATTACACATTTTAAGATATTTTATAAATTCTGCTTTAAAAGTTCCAATTTACCTTTTCGAAAAAGAAAAATTATCAAATTCAGAAGAAACAGCAACTAAAAAAATCATACCAGTAGGCACTTAAAGGGTTAACTGAAAAGTGAAGAAAAGAAACAGCTACAAAAAGACAGCAAGTTTTGGCCTCCAATGTTTTCGCTACAGTATATCTTAGAGTGTAGATTACTGATTTAAATGTCTCAGTCAATGACTAGTTATGAGAGAAAAAGATCAAGGCATGTTAATCACAAAAGCCTGACATATGAGTTGTTTGGCATCCACAATTACACCAGAACTTTCTTCCACCTCAAGACATGAAGCAGTACAGAAGCAACCAATGAGAAAGTCAGGTTCATATATCAAAAATAAAAAATTCTATGGAAGTAAGGAAACTTATAGATAAGTAATCTTTTGTTTATAAAACATTTTTCTTTGTCAATGGAAATAATACATACTGCAGATCTAGATATCAAAGTGTTACCTAAAAAACACAGTACAAAGCATTTATCTTTGACAAATAACCTTACACAGCTTATTTGATTGTCAAATCTTAAAGAAATCCAAGTGAGATTCTTATCAGTAAAAAGCACAACTCGGCAATATCAAGATGTGCTGTCCCAGTTTGCTTCGCACAAACTAGTGTTTCCTCACTGGCCATTTTACTTGGATTGAGCAACACACAGGCGTTAACCAGTACTGAAGCTTAACTGAATAATAATGAGCTCCTCAGTGGAAACTCAGCTTGACCCTTGACTAGTGATGCCATGAAAACTTAGATTTTTTCCAATTCCAGTTTACACTTAGACCCACTTATTTCAGTTATTTTAAATGGCAAATAGAAATCCAAATCAGGTTTTTGGTCTGCATTTCAAAGATAGTAATGAAACATAACCTGTTACTGACAGAGCAGTAAAGAGTCAATAGAAATGATGTTTCAGTATTGAAAAAATTAACTTGTAGCCCTATACACCTTATAGTTTTGCAAATTTTGAACAACATAATAACTGTTAAAATTCACAATTCAATTTGTCCTTGCTATCAAGTTGGAAATTTAGGACCATTTATTATGTCCATAAATTATTAAATCTTGCAAGATCTTACCTTCCATGAGTACTACCAGAATATCTCTCATAATGGTGATGGTTGTAATTAAGACAAATAATGAAAACAGGAAAGTACAAATTGGATCTGCAATCTTCCACTCAGGCTGTGGAAATAGAAATAGCGAATGAAAAACAAAATAAACAGCAAATCTGATTTCGTTCATAAAGATTTTTACAAACAGTGGGTGGGCTAGGACAGTTGACTTGATCTTTTCTTAATCTCTCTGATTCATATTTGGATTCGCACCTCGTGGGCCTGTCCAAGCCAGATTCTGAGATAGAGAAAAACAATGACACACTAGGTAGCGATTGCGCAGTGGCATCTGTCAAAGCGGATTGTAACAATAATGATAAAATGTATTTTAGGGGCCTGGGTCAAATAACCCCCATGAACGCATATTAGGAATAGACCAAAATGATGGTCAATGGCAGACCGAGATTTTCGGGTCCCCTTCGTAATCAGCAACAATTGGGCCACATCCAAAACTCACTCATGACAAAAAGTTTCTCCACGGCCCTCCGGGATTGGGGCCCTGAGGCTTAATATTTAAGCTTCATTAGTTTCACACACGGCTGTTCTTCGCCGTGCTTTTAGTTTCTTGCCGGGCGGCCGGGTCAAGCGCGGTCAAAAGGTCAGTCATGCTCCGCTGCGCCCACGCCCGCCGATGCCGCCAGTTTATCGTTAATTGGTGCTTTTTTAAACAGTCACAGACGAGACAGAACATCGTGCATGCTTCTAATAAAGTGAACATCATAAACTCAAATTCATGAACTTTTGTCTGGTATAATTTTTAGATATTTGACATTGATCTGTGAAGAATAAGAGGAAAGAAAAGTGTGGCATAAAAATCCACGGTTTTACTGAACATGTGGATAATTAAATAATCAATTACAGCCATATAGAGCCGGGGATTGCCACAAAATTGATATTTTTGTTTCTATAAATCTGGATTGACGCACACTTCTCGTTCAGTTGCAATTCATTTTCAAATATCCACGTGGTCAAATTCAGACACACTCGCCGACTCACAAAACACAGCAAGAATATAACTGAGGTGTCTGTAACTTATGCAAACATCCACGAATTGTATACGATATCCCAAGCAGTACAGACATGAATAATACTAACACAAGCCCTCCATAAAGGAATGAATAAACATGATTCTATGAATTACACTCCAAGCGTGAACAAAATTACACCACTGACAACATAAAATAAATGCGTGCCATAAGTCTAACATGGTCGGCAACAGACAATCAATAATCTTACGGCCACACCTCTGATTATTCACAATCTTTACTAATTTCTATTATTAACACAAATCAGAAGGAAAAAAAAAGTACGAAAAGTTACATTACATCAATACAACATAATACTGCAAACATGTTCGGAAACTAATTGACTGAAACCTAAGTGTTCTGTGTTTTCCGTGTCCTCTTCTTTTTTGCTCGTACTAGAGACTGTAAATCTGGAGATGTTTGTAAAAGACTGGATTGCATGACTGTTTGTAACTGTGTAGCTTCGTTTCTCATTGCATGTCCTCTCCTCTCTCACTTGGAAATGGTGGAATGAATGAGTTCCCCGCCCTGTTCTCCCAGTAAACCTAGACCGAATCTGTTGTGTTCAATGAATGGAATGCAGTGACTTTCCAAGATGTGGTGTTTGGGAAGAACGTTTTGTGGAAAATTTCTCCGATAAAGTTTCATGTAGTTGACTATTGCTTGTCTGATGGTGTCTATTGCATCTTCTTTGATTGGTTGTGTGTGTGAAATGAGCATGTGTACAAAACTGAAGGCCGCATTGATACTATCGAACTGGCGCCTGACTTGGAATGCTTTGTCAATGATGGACTGATTGTCAGTGCATGCCACTGTTTTATGGAGTACCTGTCTTGTAAGTTTTGCATATACTTTATCTGTGAAATATCTATGGCAGTGGTTTCCAATAAAACTTCTACTGTAATATGACTGTGGTGTTATCTTATGTTCATTCAAAATGCTGTCGAGAGTGCTGCAGACTGGTCCACATCTTTCTTTTAGTTCTATCTTTTCAAGTCTAGCAATTTCCTTTTCTACAGTTTTGAACTTTGAATTCCATTCCATTTTTTCCTCATCCCCGTCTGAAACGAGACGACAAGCTTTGATAAAAATCTGATTTATTATTCATTCCCTGATGTGTTTTTCCAATTACTGCCAAACCTTTTAAAATTTTGCACTTCCTGGGTTTTGGTGCCACTATCCTGGTAAATTAGTTTGTCTATTTCATCTACAGCATTCTCCAGCAGCCTATGGTGTCTGAGTGTAATCCCCAGCAGCCTATGGTGCCTGAGTGTAATCCCCAGCAGCCTATGGTGCCTGAGTGTAATCCCCAGCAGCCTATGGTGCCTGAGTGTAATCCCCAGCAGCCTATGGTGTCTGAGTGTAATCCCCAGCAGCCTATGGTGTCTGAGTGTAATCTCCAGCAGCCTATGGTGTCTTGAGTGTAATCTCCAGCAGCCTATGGTGTCTGAGTGTAATCCCTAGCAGCCTATGGTGTCTGAGTGTAATCTCCAGCAGCCTATGGTGTCTGAGTGTAATCCCCAGCAGCCTATGGTGTCAGTGTAATCCCCAGCAGCCTATGGTGTCTGAGTGTAATCTCCAGCAGCCTAAGGTGTCTGAGTGTAATCCCCAGCAGCCTATGGTGTCTGAGTGTAATCCCCAGCAGCCTATGGTGTCTTGAGTGTAATCCCCAGCAGCCTATGGTGTCTGAGTGTAATCCCCAGCAGACAGTGCAAGAATGGCGCTGCTACTTTTTGCAGTTGAATGTTTAATAGTGCTGGATGAATGCTGTTGTTAAAGCACGATGCATTCTTCTTTAGCCCATTGCCATGAAGGATAAACCTCTGTAGTCCCTGTGGAGCTCGGTTAAGCTTCGAATAGGCTTTTCCTTTTGATACTCATGCTGAATCTCACTTTTTTTGATGAAACACCATAGACAAGGGTAGGAACCACAGGCACCAGACAGCCCATACACTTTGCTAAGAAAATCATAGTCGCCGAAAAGAAACAATTTAATTTTTTTACCATCCCATGTTATATTTTCTAGATTGAGGAGAGGTGTTTTAATTTCTTCAAAAAATATGTCAATGTTTTCTCGTGAATCTGTGGTTTTTGCCATTGCAATTAAAATGTTGTTGGATTTTGAATTTGGAAATTTGGTATTTACTATAGATAAACTCAATTTAAAACTACCCTTCCCGTGATCAGTGCCTGCTTTTATCCACATCTCATCATGTGGAATATTTCCATCATGCCAAGTGAGATTTTCTCGTTGCTTATCAAGCATCTTTGTGACGAAGTCTTCTAGATTCCTGATAAGCACAAAAGGGGTCTCTCTGAGACCGCCATGTGAGTCGGTGAAAGGTTTTGTTTTGACTATTATGTCATCTTTAACAATCTCTTTCACTGTTTTCCGCTCAGAATACTCACAGGCGATTTGGACTCCACTTTGTCTTAAAAACCTTCGAAGTTCCCTCTCCTGTGACCAGGTTAGCCCCACAGTCTCCTTCATGGCCAGAGCAAATTGAGAGGACAGTCGCACCTTGCATGTAATTCCTGCCTTTGAACAAATGCTTTGTCGTGTAGATCTTGGATTTCGTTTTAATTCATGGGCCTGTTGTGTTCGTAGGGCATTTTCTGATGTTCCTGCAATAAGTTCCCGGACTTTTTTCAGCTCTAGTGATCTTTTTCTTCTCGTTGGTGACGTGACATCTGCTGAGGATTTTCTGTGTTTTGTAATTTTCAGGTAATAAGATGGTTGGCCTCCGGTTTTGACTTTTACAATGTTGTCTTTACTCTGAGCTAATTGTTCGTGTACGAACTATTTCATGCTTTGAGTTAAAGATTGGAGATGTTCCAAAGTCAGCTAATTGTGGTTTCTGTTTAATTGGCGTGGGCTGAGCAGTTGGTGGTAGTGTCAAACTAGTTTCCGCTACTGTTGACTGTGTATTGTCCATGGATGTGTCAAAGGTGGATTGTTGGTTCAGTAACGATTGTGATGTCTGTTTTATTGGCGTGGATTGGAGAGTGACTGGCAAAGGAGTGAAGCTAATTTCGGCTGATGTTGGCTGTGTATTGTCTGTAAACGGTCTAATTGTATTGTGTACACTTGTGTTGAACGGGTGCTCTTGTGGTGTCTGAGTGGTATGTTTCAGTGTGTCAGCATGTGTGTATTGTGTGTGCTCTGGACTGACGCGCGTGGTGGATCGATTAACCGATCCAAGACATGTTGTAAAGTATTTATGACAAATCAAACATTCGGGTGGTGTGGCCGTAATCAGAAATTCTGTCCACATATCTTTGGAGTTCTCCGCGATCCGTCTTGCTGCCTGCAGTGACTGTTCTCCACTTCTTTTTTTGAAATTGTTCAGTTTATTGTGGCACTTAAAACACAGGTACTTCGAATGAGTCTCCTCTTTGTCTAAAGACACGTTAATATTAAAAAACAGTAAAATGTCAGATTTAAAGTCTGCACACAGGAGTTTTCGCCTGTTTTTGCTTTTCTCTCGTCCTGTCAACACTCTTTCGCCGCACAGTCTGCACAGCTCATTCAAAAATGTCATCTGTTTTTCCTTACAATGATCCACAGTTCGATGGCAATAATGGAAATCTAAAGAAGAATGAACAAAATCTAGCATAACTCAGCTACTAAAGGTGAGCGCCATGGGAAACTTTCACACAGTAAATGTAAATGAATACTGCTTCATTTGAACGTAATTTTACTAATTTTTTTGGGCTTCGTTACCGAGATTTTGGTTAATTATTATGAACAATGCGTTAATTTCTAAAAAAACACACATCTTTGTAAAACTTGTTTTCTGAAAGAACTAAAACCAGCATACCAGAACAATTTGTACCATCAAGCACAGGGAAAGCAGAATAAACACACAGTGGTCACAACACAATGTTGACTTTAGCACAGATAGTGAAATAATGGGGTGAAAGAATGTGATATCAAAGCTAGACCACCCGGATAGTGCGCGGACGCTAATGCGAGCGCGTGCCGCCTAGGGGAATCCCCGGCACCTGTTGGGTGACCGAGATTTATTACCCTGGCCACGGCAAACTAAACGCACGCTCTCAGGCCATTTCGAACAGCCGTGCACAGTAGATCTGCCACTGATGATGGTCACTGGTCACTCACTCGCTGACTTTTGTGGAGAAAATGGTACTACTGATAGTTACATCATAACATTTCAGGAGAAAAGTCCAAATTTTAGTAAAAAATTGCAGTTTTCTACAAAGTCACAGCAAAAAACCAGATGCTCTGGGTCTGACAGACCCATGAGGTTAGAATAGGGTTAAATATTCCATTTGTAGTTTTCAGCTGAATTCCATGTTCTTCTGAGTTAGACATTTCAGTTTGAATGTACTCCAGCTAAATATGAAAGGTGCTGAAACTGTGGCTTGCTTTGCCTTGTAAAGGTTCTGTCTTACGGAGAACAATAAACTGTATATAATCACACTGTTGTTTGGATGCCACGGGAAAAACAGCAAATGTAATTTAAAGACCATTCGTTACTGAACTCAATGCTCTCTCTGAACGAATGCTTCACCTTATCCAAAGTGTAAAATATAGTACTATTAAACAGCATATTGTCATGGTCATTCCACAGCTGCCGAAATCATTTTTTTTTTGTTGGTGTTTTGAGATGAAATGCTCGCTTTAATCAGACAATCTCATTGCACCATTGCAACAGTTACATTGTTTTTCTTTGGTTGACTTTTGAATTTTAAACAAAACCCATGTCCACCTAAATCACCATTTTCTACTGTTGTTAGGGAAACGTAGTGTAACAACAAAGCCAAATTAACAAAATACTGAGTCGTGTTCACAGTTCAGCTACAGCTGTCTATGTAAAATACCACTTTCCCCTAACAACAGCTACCACCATATTCGAAGTAAACAGTTTCCTTTAAGTTTCAAAAAACACCAAAACATGACTTAGGGACCATGACGACAATACCTTTATCTGCCAAATGTAGCTTAGCTGGCAGAGGATCTAGGGGGCTCAGATGAAAAATGACCGGCTGATGTGATCAGATTTTTCTAAAAGTTTAAATCTTTATTTGAGGAGGGTTGCTGCCCTTGGCATTTACACACCTTTCTTGTTTTGATTTTTCTTGTTGTGATAGGGTAGAATTTTTTAGAATTTTGCCCTGGCAGTGGCCTGTTCTTCTCCATTTCCAACTGCCAATGTATCTTGAACGTGCACAACGTCTTTCCGAGTTTTTCGTCCTTATCCGACAAGACTAGGTGCTCGATCCTACCTACCATAGGATCAGGGACAGGAAAATATGAGAAAAATCCCAAACTTTCAACATGCCTGCACTGACCGGGATTCGAACCCGGTACCTTCAGCATGAGAGGCAAGCACCTTGCCTCTAGGCCATCGTGTCCCCCTTCAGATTTTTCTAAAAGTAAAAGTAAGTTATACCTTATAGTATATGATAAATGCAGCCACCAATACACCCACACTTTGAAACAGATCACCAATCACATGGATAAAGGCAGCTTTGACATTGATGTTGGACCGTTTGTGGTGATGGCCGTGACCATGTTGATGTGGGACTGACGTCTCTGCCTCGTTCACACCATCTGGTTCTGGATGATCGGCTGCTTCCACATCCCGGATGCTGCCGTAGTTTGTGGTCCCAACTGCTGTAACTGTTATACTTTGGTTCTCTGCCTGTTGATTTTGACCGGCCGAGTGATCGTGACCCCCATGTGAGTGACCATGACCCCCATGGCTGTGGGAATGTTGATGTAATGTTGTACCCAAACTGTGAACAGAAACACAAACAGTTGGAGTCAAGTTTAAGTTTAACTCTAGTGTAAGCCCAACGGCCATTTCGAAATATACAGAAGAATTATGCAAACAAACTTTGAAAAGACATGAAAAAAAAAAAAGAACAGAACATGCCCGGACATTCACTCTCTCCACTCCTCGATATGCAGGACAATGTATACATTTACTTATATATATATATACAATAAAATATAACTTGATTGGTAATGGCCAGCAACAGCCACCATTCCTGAACCCCAACAACCCTTATCTTTTCCCATCATTATCTGTCATAAATTCACTGTAGATAAAAATATCTCAAAGATCTATATTTCCACACAAAGAAGAAGATACAACAGTAAAAAAAACTATGTACAATGTATTCAGGCTGGGTCTTCTAATTTCACATTTGCGCAATAAAATTCCAGTTTTCTATCTTCTCTTTGCCCCCGTCTGCTTTCTGTTCCTTCACTTTCAACTCATTGAATTCACATTCGTATTCTTTGATCAGCTTCACACTGTACTAGCTGAGGTATCCCGCGTTGCCCTGGATAACACTGTTTTTAATTTCAGTTCTGGGTGATTATAATAGATCTGCTTTACCAACCTTGTTCTTTTAAATTTATTGTTTTTGCAGTTGCATGTTTCTTTATTCTTAGACAGCCTCTTCTTATTGTAGCCAGTATCTTTGGTCTTACTGCACCCTCTTTGCATGTGAAAGCTCTACATAGCTTGTTAACACTCATAAAATGACAATGAACTGTGCACTGGGTATCGAAAGGAAATGGTGACATCACAAGCTCGTGCATTTGTGAAAAGGAGAGCTGGAAGCAAACAATCAGCGACACAAAGCAAAATAAAAAAAAAGAAGGTGGCAGGTTAACATTAAACGGAGAGGGGGAACAATATGGATGAGGCAGACATCAGACAGAAAAGAATGGAGGCCATTGTCAGAGGGCGACATCCTGCAATGGGTGGACAATGGCCTAGGTGAAGGGTGAACGATCCAGGTTAGAGGCCGCGGAATGATCCCACAACATGCCAGGCAGCAGTTGGCAAAATATTGTAGTGTTAGCAGTCTGGCTAGGGATGAATGATGTACAATGCATTTAACTATAATCGTTTTCCACCAGACATCTTGTTTATCTTTCTGGGCTGAAATATTGCTAAAAAAAATCTGAAAAAAAAATTGTGATGGATTTATGTAACATGTTTCATTTGCACCTACCAACATGATGAGGGTTTGGGATGTAAGCATATCTAGGTATATGAACTGATTTTTACTTTCCTTATCGTAACTCACCAGTTATTGGCTAATCTGATGGATCCTGAATTTCTAAGAATTGTTATGCTAAATCTGTTACTTAACTTAGTCTCCTGGAGATGGGTTTTTTTTTGGATGTAATCCATCTAGAAAGATGGAGATTCACGTGACAAATAACGATAATGTGCTTACAACAGCAGGAAGATCCACCATTGATATGTACAGATTCATAGATTTTATGAAAGAAGCATTTTGGTTGGCTACAAGCCCATGCTACAACTAATCAGAACTGCTTTCTAAATGGGGCAATAATCAGCTGTTTGTCTATTTCACTATAATACTGTCGGGCAGTTAATCATGGGGCCATTAATGGACCCCACTGACTTTTTCACTGTAAAACAATTGGGCTGATTATCGGCCCTTTGGTCTTCTACAGTTATACGGTTTGAAATGTATGGCATTTTTCAAAATGGGAAAAAACATCTCGAATCTATAAGCCTTCAAGCAAACCATGAGAAATTTAAGTTCCTGATGAAACAAACAATAATGCTCACACTATATTAAAGGCGACCCCCGTGGCTGCTGTAATCAGCATGACATTGGCATCAATCTCGTAATCATTACTCATGATCCGCTGGACGGCTGAGTAGACCAGAATGCCTGTCAACACCCACAACATCAGGATGGACACAAACGCACCAAGGATTTCTGTAGAAACACCAGGAATGTCATAAAATAAGTATAATTTACCTAAAATTACAATCAAACATAATGGGGACTTGGATTTCAACACCTGAGACTCAACACACTGCTCAGAATAAACAATTTTGTAAGTTTTTGTTTTTTTCCGTATTCTTTTGACAGTGCAAGAAATAAGAAATGAAAAAGGAGTCACCAATCCATCTTTGTGAGGATAAGCAAGCACAGAATAAGTTCATTCTGTAAACAAAAACAAAGTCAAAATGTGGCCAAAAACAAAAAAGTTCTGTATGTAGCAAAATCAAAATTTGGCAAAAAGAAAAAGTCGTATGTAGCAAAGTCTCACCTAAGAAATAATACCCAAACGAAGTGACGCCTTGAAAAAGGCTGTTGCCAAAATATCGGCCATTTTCTGACTTCTCTTTTAGTTTGCGTTTCATTGTATCGCTTGCATATTATTTCTTACGGCGAGGATTTGCTACATACAACTTTTTCATTTTGACAGTTTTTGACTTTGCCTATAGTCTTGCTGCGATCCCACAGTTTTTCTGTCTTTTTTAAATAATATTCCGTGTATGTAGCAAAACCTTGCGCAAAGGAAATGGAAAGACAATTCAAGCTTTCACACAACTCACATTTGACACATTTGCCATATTTTTACTTTGTTTCAAGCCTTGCTGCGATTCCTCAGATTTTATTGTTTTTTACAATACTAGATGAAGTTCCCGGCATTATCTGGGATAAACCTGTGAACCCACCGTTCTATCTTTCTCTCTCTCTTTTTGGTCTACAACAGTAGCAAAGTTTCCCATATTCTACAATCTTACTACAGATTCCATGCACTCCAGAGCACTGTGCACTCATTTCTGAATAGGGAAATTGCGAGCATGGAAGTGAACGCATGTTAATACATCGTTTCCGGTGCGGCGGGCTTGCTACAGGTAGCCAAAGTAAAGATCATTATATTTTACATTTTTACAACTTTTTATTTAAAAATACCTGAAACTTGAATCAACACAGTCGCTCGTAACAAAAGCGATTGAACTGAATTAGTCGACATTCAGGAAAATAAACCGTATAATTTTTGAAACTGTCATTTGGGTTGTAGAGTCGAGCAAGAAAAAAAGGGTCAAAATTGAACTACAATAAAATACTCCCGCCACTAATTTTTTTATAATAATATTTAAACAAAAACAAGAGAGATTACCAATTCTGTACCAGCCAAAACTGAGTTTCTTGGTGGCGGGCCGGTGGGCCAAGTACAGGGCCATCAGACTGATCATAAAACTGGCAAAGTCTGTCAGAAGGTGGGCTGCATCTGAGATGATAGCTAGACTGTGGGCCAGGAGACCACCTGGAGGGAGGCAAGGGACATAAGAATTCAGGTCTTCAGATACTGAAGGAAATGAAATAGAACCCCACACCCATGAAATTCACTGCTGATCAAATACTATTGATCCTTGTCAGTGAGCAGAACATGATGGACTCTCTTTTTGGGTAAACAGAATACACATATATCTTCTTTCATAGGACTATAAGCACATCTTTAATTAAAACACATCATAAAATTAAATGTCTGTAGCATATGCAAATCAGCTGGAAATAAACAAATTACAAAATATTTCTTAATTAGAAAAATAAAATGCAATATCACACACCAACATATCAGTTCAAATGAAATCAGATCTAAGGCACTTTGGAAATCGGGCTAAATAGCGATTTTTTTTCTTTTCTTGTCCAATGCCTGTCCATTTGTTGAATGAAGCAATGTTTTGTTTGCCCTGTAAAAGTTCTTACACTACATGTCAAGACCCAGATGGAAAAACCACCTGTCCAATTTTAAAGATTTCTTGATTATGTTTTAAAAAAATGACTACAATGCCTATTTGTCCCAAAGCAGCTTTGTCCTTCTTAGGGCAAGCCTCCCTCGCTTGAAACAGGTGACTTTTCTTTATCTCCATTAACAATGCTCTTGGGGACTTTCAGACTTGAAAAAAACACACGAAATGTTACACTTTCATGGATATGTTGACAAAGGTCCTTTTTCCATCCTGGTGTTCGTGTCTTCATTGGCAAGTCTGCATGTTACACAGCTCATCAGTAAAAACACGACCACAGTCAAGTTGTGGTGTCTGATGTACTTACCCACCATCTCTCCTGTCATAAATAAAAGACATAACACACTGGCAAATATCAGCTTGGTTCTGGCCTTTTTGTCAAATACGCCCTTCTTGATCTTGCTGTGACAGTGACTATCCACTGCGGAGACAAAGTTCAGACATTCCGTTACTGGAGTTTCGCAAGCATAAAGTATATGGTATAAAATAAACTTAATTGGTTTATCTACAGTAGGACAGATTCAGTGACTAGTCAGGCAACGTTTGCCATAAATCTGTTTCTTTCTCTGAAAGATGTTAGAAATGAGGCCTCTCTACACCATTTCAGATTTCCTGCTCCACATTTCAAGCACACTACCGAAGGACTTGTCTATTATGGTAATAGGAAATTCAAAATGTATACAAAACTAAGAACCTTGGACAAGATTCATTAAATAAATTTATGTCCCGTAACAGACAATCCCCCCCCCCCCTTTCTCTCCTTGAATCATCCTACACCATATCTAAATAAGAGCATGATTAGCAAAAGTGTTATGTGTTATATGGTATGAACCCAGAGAGAATGAGTGAAGGGGACACTGAAGCTGTGTTTCCATGTTCCCAAACATTCTTTCTAATTCCATTTAACTTGAGCGGTTTTTGACATTTCCATTGCCGCTTAAGCAAGTGTGTGCTGACAAATTTTGATATCTTTAGAATCCCAGACATTGAAATAGATTTTTTTTTTAAAGAAAAGGAGGAGGAAGTGGTTCGGCCGTGACAGTTGCAAGCCCTACCCAAGTAAACACATCGCAGTTTGACTTTTCCCAGGCATCAGCCCAGACAATACAGGCTTACCATGAGCTCAAACTCCGAACCATACCAGTCAATGTGCCTATCTAAAGCCCACTAGGACAACAACTGTCACTACCGAAGACCTTACAAAATCAAAGATAACAGCAAACTTACAGGAGGACGAGCCATCTTCGAGTGATGTGCTGGGGAACAGAAACAAACAACATCATGTAATTGGTTGTCCGAGTCACACATTTGTTTTAAGTATTCTTTCAACACTTTTAATAGTTATACAGACAGAGAGAGCCAGAGACTGAGAGGGAGAGAAAGAGAGGGAGAAAGGAGGGCAAAGAAAGAGAGAAAGGAGGGCAAAGAGAGAGAGAGAGGGGGGGGGAGAGAGAGAGAGAGAGAGAGATGCCATGAACAAACAAACCATTTCTCAACATACATAGATCCAGTATAAAACATTTCTCAACACACATAGATCTAGTGTAAAAGATACCGTCTACATCGGAGCCGATTACAGCAGGTGACAGCTCAAAAGGGTGAACTAAATGGGTGACATAATGATGCCATTTCAATGGAGTGACGGCGTGGCAAGTGAAAAAATAAATGAAAGGAGTAACATTTAAAAGAGTGTTAAAACATGTGCTACGGAAGCATCGCAGTTCTTGTCTTGGTGCCCAAAATGATGAGTATTGTTTCAGGACCGCTGGACTAGGTCTAATCTGTGCGTCCTCAGAATCTTGTCTTGTCTGCTCTTGTCCATAGCTCTTCACTCCGTTCCGCTGTTTCTACGGCCAATAACATGTGAAAAACTCGCTTTGCCTCTATAGCGGTCAGGAGCGGAGCGAAACGGATGCTGTGGACAAGTATACAAAGTCAACGATTGTTTCACGTTAAAAAAGAGCTGGTCGGAGCCGATGCTTTGTGGACAAGAGCAAGTTAGGCTTTGTCCGTCCACTGCAGGATGTAGCCCTCCGCCAATGACCTCTATTCTTCTCTGTTTGTCGTCTGCATGGCCACGCCTGTCCACCTGTCTACACAACAATGTCTGCCCATCGTCATTTGGGGCCTTCTCTTGTTCTTTTCCCTATTATAGGCCTCCATTAACACAAGCCTCTGAATACCACCTTGTCTTCACCCATTTTGGGATCTTACGAACTGATACTCATCCGTTATGAACTATAAAAGTTTGTAATTTTAAGTTCCATAACTAGGTGAAGAATACGCAGAGATTTTGTTATCCTGCTTTGGGTAGAATCGAGAACAAGAATTCAACAATAATTCACTTTCAGATTTCTCCAGCTTCTTCTTCGGTGCAGTAGGAAACATGTGGTCTATTATGTTACTCTTTTGAACTGTCAGCCCTTTGATACTAATCCTCGACATGCATATCACTGCATTCCGACCGATAAAAACGCTACAAAGCTACTGCAGGTAACACGCTGGACAGTATACAGATGAAACGAAACGCCGTCCCAACTGTGAATTGGAGTCTTTCTTTTTTGCTCGCCTCTGTGACAAAGTACTCGTCGCCCACGTTCAATTATACTGTATGGCACATTCAACGCTAATCCAATAACAGTGTTAACATTGAGATCGTCGTAAATACATGATGGTGTTATTTGTGTTGACATTGTGTGTTACTGTGTTGAGACTGTAGTAAATGCGTGGTTATTCTCGTGGGGAGATTGTGGTTAATGGATGATTGTCTTCTTGTGATGTCACTGGGGGAAACCTGATACGGATCTTGGTGGTATTGTGGGTGATGCTGGCGACAGTGATGTCGACGATGACACTGATGGTCAGAAATTGCGCAGATGAATAATGATACTGGGCAACACCAGGGATGATGTTTAAGGTTATTGTAAAAATTAAGTCCTTATCATGCAGTACACAAGTAATGATGATGTTCGTACGGTCCAAAGCACTACCACAACATGACGTGAGACGGTCACAGTTGAATGTCGCGGTGATCAATCACTTCTGTTTGAGCAATTGTCCAACGTTTCCGCTTCCGGCGTCCAGTTCATGAAACAAATTGCACACGGGCTGCGATGCACTGATGCAAGTTCTAAGTTCTAATAGTGTTTTATTTCACAGCCAAGGTAATACTTTCTGTACATTGGGGACAAAGAAAAATGGCGGCGGGTCGGGGGGGGGGGGTGGAGGGGCGTTTCCTTACAGTACTGGGACCATCATTTGTCTGCTCATCACTGCCTTACCTCTTGTTTGCTCCACCCCTATGTTTTTGCACAATTGAGAAATTCCACCCTAAACCTTTGCCGCGTTTTGTGTTTGTTACGGGACCGTAGTATTCTACACAGCCAGCTATAGACGAACAGACAACACAACTCTGTAGTTGCTCTATTTGGCTTTGAACTTAATGCACAGTCCCCTCATACCGTCCATTGAGACAAGCAGTTTGAATAAATGGCAACTGTGAAACAGCTGGATAAATGCCAAAACAACGCACTTTAAACAAATGCAATCGTGTGCATTTTGTTATACCTCTTCCACATACATGTAGTAAAAGATCTCCAGTTGTTTTTTTTCTTCAGAAAATTGAGATAAGACAAATAAGAACTAAAGTCGCCAAATGTAAAAGAGGCCCGTTGTTTCTAGTACGGGTATACAGTGTATCTCTCTGGTACCGTCCTAAGGACATTTTATCTACAACTGAAAGCAGACCCGTCTGGCAGGGCCAGGTGACTATATCGGATAACGTTACAAACATGGTTGAGAGAAAGATGTAACCAATTCCATTTTTCAAATTGCCACTGATCCAACATCATGAAAGGAAGCACGTAAAAATAAATAAATCAAGAAACCTCTTTGGGTTGAGTGACACAGCACCGACATTTCAAAGACGCAACTTTGGGAACGTCCGTGTTCGCGGGGAAGTGTGTGTGTGGGGGGGGGGTGGGGGTGCCCCTTGACAAGTCAGTCCTCTAATGAATGTCTTTTTAAGCCTATGATTTGTTCATAGTCTCCAATACCTCTATTAATAATTCAATAATAATCGTATCTTATCACAGCTCCCTAAACTGTAGTAAATCGTTTAGGACTACTTTTCAGGACAAGCAAAAAAAAAAAAAAAAATGTTTTATGTTAGCACAGAATGGTCTAGTGACGATGACTTTTTCAAAGTTCGCTATTCGAATATTTTTCAGTGAACATAATTATACAATATTTTTTTTTTTAAATTGATTTTTCGAAATTTTGATTTACTCCAGTCTTAGGGAACGATGACGATACTGTTGTTCAATGTGCTCAACATCAGATCATTAATAACTAAAGTACCAACAGAGTGAGTCTGGATTTATATATAGCACAATGTTATTGACACGTTTCACTTCTCGCTTTGCCGCTGATGCAACAGATTTGCTGGTGGAGAATCCCGGCTAAGAAACGTCACACTGAACGAAAATCACACGATGAATGACTTACATGGAATATTATGTACATTTTAACTATGGAAGTTAAAAACAAATACACACTTGTTAGCACATACACACCAGTCCGTCAGAAGTACCAGTCTCATGCCACGCACTGTCACACCGTTCCATAGGCCGGGTCAGACTAAAAGTGAAATACAGCATGAAGTAATAACACTATGTTTATGGTATTGATTCGACACTGTTAGGTCCTCAACATCTGTCTTACAACTGTGAAAGAGGCAGGGTTGCCACACCCTATGCTGTCGTTGTGCGAAGTTTATCCTTGTGAAATTTAAATTTCAAAAAGATCACAAACAACATGTGCCGACTCGTGTATACTCAATTAGCGCTCACTGGTGAATATTAATTTCGTACACTCACACTATAGACACGTGTGCACAATTAAGTAAGGCGCACACGTGCAGCTGGCTGTCGTGTTGCAGTCGTGTGTAAGTTTCATGTCCTTGTCGATTATGCCATCAGCTTGTGGTGGTAAGAAACTCCTCAGGTGGAGTGAGGCAGATGGAAAGAGTGGATTCTTTCATTAGATTTTTTTTTTTTTTTGCAGGGGTCTTATCCATTTGACCAATAATGCCACTGTTTATGTGGTAGAAAGGAATTTAGTGTTCAGTTCCTCTACACCAAATCCAGCAGGAAGCATTTTCCGCAACAAATCCCATTGCTCCTACTTCCACCGCGAATATACTTGACTTCATCCCGGCATTCCCTAGATCCCTCACGAGATCCTGGTATTTGGCTGCTCCTCCATGTCTGTTTCATATGAGACCGTTAGCTCGATAAGGACGTAAGTCTGGGCTTCCTTTGAGAAGAGTTCTATGTCTGGTCTCATACCGGAGGTCCTTACCAGCTCGGGATAGTCGTTCCATCCTTCCAAGTCTGCTGCCACTTTCCAGTCATTGACTTCGTCCAGTAACCCGCATGCAGGGGAATTGCAAAGTATGTTGGTGCGGGTATTGCTGGATGCCTGGATGAATGTCTTTGTTCTGGGTTTGTCAGACTTCTCTGCCTTTTCTACTACTGATGCAATGGCCGTTGCCAGAATTTCAAGGACATGATTGTGTCGCCAGGTGTATCTTCCACAAGCTAATGTTACCTTGCACTCAGACAGAATGTGTTGCAATGTTTCCCACCATATTGCGGAAAGGCACATGTCCTTACCGATTATGCCATCAGCTTGTGTCCAGCCTCTCCATGCATGCCACTCGAGTTTAAAACAAAAATGCCGGCAAGCCTAGTGGTAGATAACAGCAGCAACAACAATAACAAACGACAACTACGATGGAAATGCCACAGTGTTTCGTTACTTCTGGTCACGAATAATCAATACTATAATATCAGCGGTCGCATTGATCTGGTTTTGTAAATTCTAAATTTTTGGGAGGACTTCCAAATGCGTTCCATAGCTCGACAAGTGCATAGGCACTGTCAGACTGATATATGTAACGACGTGAGGGTCTAGATCTAGTCAGCTTGTATCATCGGGGCCGTAGGCCGATGTTCGTCTGGGCAGTAGTCTGACATATCAGGGAAAGCCGCCGGGGTAGCTATGTATTATTTTCACTCGGGCTATGGAACGCATTCGGAAGTCCTTCCAAATGTTTATGTCAATATAAAAGGTCATCAGAAAATACCCGGGCATACGCACACCCACACAGGGAGAATTCCTATTGAAACACATTGTATATAACGACATTTCGAGGGCACGACCTTACGAGTGTCTGCGCTTCCGGGGAGGGGAAGGGGTAGCCTCTAAGTGAGTTTTTATACTTTAGACGGAAGAAGTGCAATATCATGTACACAACTTTAGCCCGGTGTAGGATCCGGTTTCGTCCCCCCTTTGAGATGGTCCCCCGGGGGACCTTGTTAGAGCAGAAAAGGTCCCCCGGGGGACCTTCTCAGACTAAGGCCCCCCTTCAGCGAGTGGGGGACCAATCGAAAACGAGGCTGGATCGCTGAAGGGGGCCCTTTTCAGAGCAGTTTCTAGTCTGAAAAGGTTCCCCGGGGGACATTTTCTGCTCTGGCAAGGTCCCCCGGGGGACCATCTCAAAGGGGGGACGAAACCGGATCCTACACCGGCACATATTTGATGTACTGGGTGTCAATCACCGAGCCGCACATTTACTATGAACAACATCCGCCAAGAGGGCTAACTCGCCAGGGGGAGGGGGCGCTGCCCCCTGCACCCCCTTCCGCTCATAAAGACGCGTCCTTGTAATATTATTATAGTGTCACTCATATTATGGAACTCCTCACCTTTAGGCGATTAACGCTCAAATGTGCAAACTATGAGGCTGTGTAACTCAAATTAATAATGGAAACCCCAACACACACACACGCATACATAGGCCTGCATACACATATACACACACATGTACACGCAAGCGCGCGCACTCACATACACACACATTTTGTTTCCGAACCTCGTGCCTCTTTTTTGTTGTTTGGAAGGAGTACCATAATAATGATTTTACAGTTTTAGTGGGGCACATAATTAGTTCGTGTTCTGAGTGTTAATCGCCGAGCCGAGCATTTACTACAAGTACATAAAAACGTACATCTAGAGGACTGACTCATCAGGGCGTGACATCTTTTGTTTTTGTTTGTTTTACGTAACTTTTCCCCCTTGGGAAAGCAACTCGTGTGTGTGTGTATGTGTTGTTGTTTTTTTTTGGGGGGGGGGGGGGGGGCTAAAATGTTCGGATTAAGGGACAGATGTCAGGTACCTTGACTGGGTGATGGAGATATACCCGCCCAGCACGACCCTAGAGGGAGGCCAGAACCATGTTACTGTACAATAATGATCTAGTATGGTCATGAAATGAAAATGGTGGTAAGCTAGTTTAACCATTGGCTCAACACAAACCTCGCTGTTCCATTCTGGTGGCTGCCGGACGTTTGCAGAATGTAGGTCACTTTCTTTTTATCGCCCTCCAACCTGGTCTCCCTCTTCTCAAAGATTTCTCGCCTGGCCCTACCACTGGCAGTGGACACTCTTCTGTCTGCTTTGTTGAAACTGTCCCCACTCAAGGACTCAGACAGCAGTAGAATATCCTTGTCTTTACAACTCATTTTATTCCTCTATTTTTTTTCTCCAAGCAATTATATTTTAACGGAGGCAAATTCCAAGGGTGATTTTAAAAAAATGTATACTCAAGTGGCGATCAAGCAGTATTCCCTGTCACCAGATGACAAAACGTCACTGAAAATCACACAATATCTGATCACAAATTTTTCATTAATTTCAATGAAAGCAGCAACCCAATCTGACAGCAGCAACCCAATTTGACAGCAGCTACCCAGTTTAAGAGCAGCAACACATAAACGTTGAAAGTACGACTGGGACTACTACCCTACAGCTGTTTGGAAATGATCTAAGACGTCAGCCCGCTGAAATGAAACTTCACACAGAAAAACTGCTTTGGTCTAGCTGTGAAAACCCGAGTGCCTCCTACACTGAGGCTGTTTCTTACACACTGAGCGATCATCAGTACAACAGAGCATACCCCCCCCCCCCTTTGCCCCACTCTTTTCTAAACATGCCTTTAAAACACGTTATGTTACATCACCAATATTCACATATCAACGTCCTGTGTTTCATGTGGACAATAGCATTTTTCTTAACTGTCTCTGAGGTAAGGTTAAGAATTGCTAAATGCGTTTCATGAGCAACCGCTCTTTTCCTCTTTCTGTATGTCTGTCTGCCCTCTCTCTCTCTCTTTCTCTCTCTCTCCCCCCCTGCAACACGAGACCAGACAATTCACCTCAGACCCTATACGCTATCGGCACAGCCACTTTTCACTTGTATCGGAGAACAAACTCAACACAGATATAACCGGATGCAAATGCAATCTGCCTAAACAAAGAAAAATCTATCGCTAACTTAATCCCACAGGCTTCATCGAGTTTGACTTTTGGAGAAAGCACGCCGGCACGACAACGGTCATTATTGTCTTTGGAAAAAAGAAGACGACAGACACATCCGAGATACAGAACATCGAGACGAACCATTCCTTCTTTCACTACATGTCGACAAATTGAGCGCGTATAAATACCACGAACACTACTTTTTTTTCGTTCAATTATGAAGGAGTACGCTGTGAATTGTTGTATTGCTGACATCGATGATACGCGCGCAAGACGACGGATGAAATATGACGAATTGATTTGTGTCGGTATCGGTCTCCTGTGTCTCCGGACAGATTTAACAGAATGATGGGACAAAAGGAGACCCGGCCACCAACCACAAACTAAATACCACACAAGTCCATAAGAAAACCATTATGAGTCTTAAGTGTTCAACTCGCCCACAGTCTTCTGGTATTAGGAGGGCCATGAAAGCATCCTCCCCAACGATACACGCCTTAAGGTCTGTTTACACTGGTAGGTTTTAGGAATAGAAAAAAGGAATGGGGGACTGTGTGGGAAGAACTCTCCTGGCTTTCCGTCTTTTGTTTTCCGATTTCCCCCTTCAAAACATGACCAAAACAAACGACGCGCGTCGCTTCTCATTCAGAAAACGGACCAGTGTAAACAAACAACTTGGGGAAATTGGAAAACAAAAGACGGAACGGAAAGCCAGGAGAGTTCTTCCCACACAGTCCCCCATTCCTTTTTTCTATTCCTAAAACCTACCAGTGTAAAAACGCCTTTACACTAACTTGGCAAGTTATTCAGACGCAGTGGCCGGAGTCACAAACCACTTTAAATCACTTTAAATTTCTTATCCTGCCGAAAGCGCTGCGGCCCCGACCCACGCAGGGCCAACAACCTAGCCACCCAGAAACAAAGATCTCTTCGACTGCATTTCTAGCGCAACTGGAACTGAGTTGTTCACCAGCAAAATAATAAGATAAGATATAACTTTGTTATCCTGTAGCCAAGAAATTTGCTGTCACAGCACCATTAACAGTACAACAGTAAATACAATATCTAAGGCTAATAGCAGAGACACAGGATATCGACACGAACCAATTCATCATTTTCCGTCCGCCAGCTTGTGCGCGTACCATCCCTGTCAACAATGTAACAATTCGCACCACACCCCTTTCATAACTGAACGAAAACGACTAGTACCACAGGGCTCTGTGAGTAGTACTCACCGTGTTCATACGCGCACAAGCTGTGGACATATAGCACAGACGTACATTGCTCTCACAACATTACCAGAAAATAAGAATATTGCCCATACACACACACTGTCAGAATAATCCATTAGGAAAACTAACAACAGCATATTACATCAGGAAACACTACTGCTTCCAATTGCAGATGGCAAAAAAGGTCGTCTACAGCGCTCTCTGTTTGTTTCTAAATACCGTTTTCGTCCACTTCTTTGGGATCGGACTATGTGACAGAACAGGGGTTGGGGCAATCATCTAGAATTGATTTTACTTTCTGTTTGCACTAATGCATAAATACGTTTTAATAATGTTTTACTACAGCCGGATCTGCTCTTTCTTCTAACACATCCAAAGATAAGAGATTCCATAGCATACACAATGCACACGCTGTTCAACTATTAATTAAAATGCATGGATAGGTATTCAGTTTCTGATTTGATAGCGTGTAATATTGAACATTTTGGTGGTTTTATCACATCTGCTTGGACAGAAGAATTGCCCCGAGAAATGGATTCAGTATTAATGATTTCACTCACAGTTGGTAGGCGATTGGTGGGCCCTTGAGGTAGCGTATAATAATAATAATAATAATGGATGGCATTTATATAGCGCATATCCATTTAAAATGCTCTATGCGCTTTACAGAAACAACATGTCAACCACAGAGCGTATCATGCTGTCCTATCTCACTCTTACATTATGTCCATCGTCTTGAGTTTTCCCAGCACACTGTGAGTTATCATGTCGACATACTTTCTCCAAACTGACGACATTCAAACTCACTCATGACAGCTGACCAATCAAGGCATATAATATATGATCAAACAGACCACAGAAAGCACGCGAAACGGTTCCTGCTCACGTAAAGTCTATGGGAGGGGAGGGGGGGTGTGGGCTCTCTGCAGTTCACGCACTCCCTTTGTCTCGGTCACGGTGACCTATGCTGTACGCCGTCACATGCCTGATCAGTTTTTTATTCTCTAAACCCTCACATGACATGCATTAAGGCCCGGCTCACATAGGAAGAAACGCGAAACGAGAAACGCGAAACCCCCAAAACGCGAAACACCTCACCCCACGCGTTACCTGACCACATAGACCTAGACATGCTCTCACGTGGGCCAGTTGACAAAATGGATTCCTCAGATGCAGACACATTGATTGCATTAGTGTTATTGAGAAAGATATGAAAAAGGAGAAAACGCAGCATTTGGTGCCGTGAGCATTTGATGTTAAGGGGGACAAGAGGAGAATTTCAAATAACATTCTGCTCATTGATGGAGCGTAAGGACGAGACATTGTTCTTTAATTACTTAAGAATGTCATACCAAACCTATAACGAACTCAAGTCACTGGTGCTGCCACGTTTACAACCTGTAGGTTGTAACTGGTGGAAACCAATATCAGCCTAAGAAAAATTAATCTTGGCTCTCAGGTGAGTAACAAAAAAAAATCGCTAAAATAAACCTATCATCATCATCAACAACAACAACAACAACTGCAACAACAGGAAGAAGAAGAACAAATACAACGCAGTAGCAGAATAATGCGCTTCACTGCAGTTGCACAAGAAACTACAAGAAACGCGACACGAAAAGTGAACATGTTCACTTTGCCTCCTCACGTCAACACACGCATTTCCCGTTTGTGACGTGTCGTTACCTCCTATGTGCACATTGGCGTTTAAATCATTGGTACCACTTTTGTTCTCACGCATGAGGCGATTCCTGTTTCGCGTGTCTTCCTATGTGAGCCGGGCCTTACTGAAGTCTCTCCAGCCTCGTGGACTATGTTTGCAACTTTTCACTTCAGTCTAATGTGCTATATTATTATCTACAACACAAATCTTTTTGTTGTTGTTTTTTCAAATGGTTAAATATAAATTCATTTTTGCCTGACATGAATACGTTTTGTTGGTTTCAGAAACTGTTTAAAGGCAGGGACTGGCATGTCCGTTCTAGATGGCTGGTAGTTGGGAAAATGCCATGCGTCCACTTTGTGGAGCCAGGTGCTGTTGACGTGTATTCCACGATCACTATTATCAAAGTTTATTGTGTACTGCTGGATAAACAAAATATATTAAAAGATGGCCGGTTATTTGTTTTCGTTTGTTTTGTTCTTCAAACTTTGAGAGCTCCTCAAATCTGTCCCACATTTCTGCTACATCAGGAATTGGAAAACCGTTAGTAAGAATTTATATTAGGTCCTAACAGTAACAGTACTACCAAGATGACCCATGGGAACATCTTTGCTACCCTTATCTGAAAGCACTGCTGTATTTTTGCAAAACTTTGTAATTTATAACAGTACTACCAAGATGACCCATGGGAACATCTTTGCTATCCTTATCTGAAAGCACTGCTGTATTTGCAAAACTTTGTGATTTATGAACAAGTGATTTACTCAGATTTACTCTTCTAGAGTGTTCATGGGACTTGCAGAGAATAGCGGTACACCAAGGACTAATGACTTGGCACCTTTCCCTTCTAGTTCTGGTAGCCTAAGAAGTTGACAGCAATCGCCCAGATAATAAGCTGCCACAAAAGAACAAGCAAACATAAGTAAAACATTTTTCTTCACCAACAACTAGCTTGAAATGAACTCTGTCAATTCCCAGAAGTTCGTTTCTGTACAACATTCGACAACTGAAGAATCAGTGAAGAACGGCTCGCAAAGCCCAGTTACCAATCAGCTACGAAATGAACAATTCTGTACACAAACACACTGAAAGTCCACTGAGAGAAACAAGCAAACATACACGTTCTAGCCAAATCCTGACCCTGCGATTGCCAGCACAAGGGCAAGGAACAGGGCTTGAAGAGGGAACTTGGACGTTAAAATGTTAGGTCCGAGTGCAAAGCGCTCTTCTTCTGACATAACGTACACCAGTCCCCTATCTCTAGCACCGAGCGGTCTCCCAAGCTAGCAAAAGGGGGTCATCCTATCAGAGATTGTTACATCCGATTTCAAAAGTCTCCTGCCTACTCACCGATGTTTTGTCCACTTCCTAACTCTGTCTAACTGTATCTATGTCAAAATTGGGCAAAAAGGAAAAGTTGCATGTAGCAAAGCCCCGCGTAAGAAATAATACCCAAACGATACAATGTAAACTAATAGAGAAGACAGAAAATCCTCAATATTTCGGCTGCCGCCTTTATCAAGAAAAAAAAAAACAAAAAAAAAAATGGAACAGAGAAAACAATTATAATAATTAGCTTGTAACTTTGCTGCGACCCCACAGTTTTTCCCTGGTTTTTATAATATTTCCTCAATTTCTAACTGGATCGAATACTCAACTTTCAAATTCTACGGTCAGACCAGGCCATGCACCCCACCATGTGCCGGCAAGACGGCGAGCATGAGTCTCTAGAGAAAAGCCTTGGTTTCAACAAAGTAGTCATCTCCCACCCCCCCCCCCGGCCTAACCCACACACCCTTCCCCATATAAAAACAACAACATGGGGACATGTCGACGTACATACAATAAAACATAAAGAAGAAAAACAAGAACGCCATCTCTTGATGAGCCCTTTTAATGGCTAAGAAAGAAAGTAAAGCTGGCCAAGACCATTCGGGAGTCCTTTTGAGGGCTGGGAAAGCCAATAGAACACCAGAAACAACAATAACAAAAACCAGGCGGGGGGGGGGGGGGAGAGTTGCAGCGGCCAAGTGCAGGTCTCCTCCGTAAACATAGGCTGTCAGAACTGTTTACACATGGTCTGCGATGGGGGAAATGTGTATGCATTTTTTTGGGGGGGGGGGGGGGGACTATTGTAAACTGTCCTGCTGTAGCAGAAAAACATATTTATGCAGAGCACGTCCACACGGTACTATATTGCATCAACCATTTCCTATGATGAAATAACACTGAGATAAAGCCGAAACGATTATCTTGGGTCCTTGAGGGGTAGCGAGTGCAAAAAGACAGGATAGGCTACTTGAAAGTGTGCAAAACAGGGACAAGGCGAATTCCCATCAACGGCATACTAAATGGTGCTATCTCGTGGTTATGACAAAAAACAACAACTGATATTCTAGGGGGTTCGACAGATAAGGCTACGGTTCTTTTATAATGTAACATTAGGTTACACGACATTTCAAATTGTGTGCGGTGCATCAGTCGGTCTGCAGCATAGATGAACTACAACAACCGTAGTACATGTACTGGTTCTGCGGTACCGTGAATCAAAGCACCCCCCTCCCTCTTCCCCCAACTATTGTTTTTTTACCGACCGACGGGTGGATGTTGAAGAAGAAAAGCGGGGGGGGGGGGGGTAACTTTTGGAGACCAGGGTGATGTACCTTTGGGGTCATCTGTGGAGGCAAGTGCCACATCAATTAATCATGTATACCTCAAGTTGAGTCAAATGGGCTAAGTATCTATTGTGCCAAGCATCGAAGGATTCACTTGGTTTTATCAGATTGTAATCCTTCATGACAAACTTGAATAATTAACTATGGGAAAATCTCTTTAAGAACAACGGTTTACGTGAATGTTTTCGATGACTGTATCGCCAATTACGTATCAGAGAAGACCAAGTTTTCGCTTCCAACAGCGTCCCCTCACATGCTTTTTAAAATTCAGTGCAGTTATCCAGAATTGCACGCAGACACGTTCTGTGAAACTGACAGTAGGCCCATTGCGAATGGCGTCACAGAGTGTTTTTGTTTTGTACTTCCGATACTAAAATGGCGGGTGGGTCAGCTGACGAGTGCAACTTTGAGATATGTCTAAGCGGCTAAAATGCCTGCTGGTTGCATTGCAGTTGACTGTCATGACAGGGGTGGAAAGGATGGATCCAAGCTGGTCAGATTTCCTACCATCCGTGTAAACAAGGGAGAGGAAGTGAAAGAATTGACCGAACGTCTCCCATGTGCGTGAATACATGTGTAGTGAACGTTTTCTTAGCTCGCCGCCCGTTGGTTCGCGACGTCTTACGTGCTCGCAGTGCAAATCAGCTAACGAATCAAAATCACTGCTACCATCAGCATGGTTATGCATCGGTCTTCACAGCTAAATTGGCCGATATTCGCAATGAGCCCACAGATCTACGAATGGTACAACACAATCATTTCACACCTCGACAGTCTCCAGCCCAGCACCTAAAATAAATACTGCATTTTCGATGGTAGATATGGCGGAAGCGAGAGGGTCAAGAGACCACTGATAAAGGTGTTTCTTGAGTCATCCTAAAATCTAGGTTAAGTTACAACAATTGTCATCTGAAGTACCCCAAGGCGCCTCCAGGGTGTCAGTGTTTGAGGGAGAAAGGAAAAAGTTTGACATTAGTGTCTCTGCCTTATCTCCCTTCACCCGTTGAAGTTTCCAGTCCATGGAAGCAAACGTGCTGGCTTCATTCCTTCCTGCCTTCCTCTGTCTATTATGATAATTTCTGTCTGTCTGTCAATCTATTTCTATTTAATATATCTGTCTATCCATCCATTCGCCGGTCCGCTTATGTATGTATGTATGTATGTGTGTATCTATCTATCTATCTATCTATCTTAATCTATCTATCTATCTATCTATCTATCTATCTATCTATCTATCTATCTATCTATCTATCTGCCTGTACCAGTTCGTCAGTCAGTGGTGTAGTCCTCCCCAACTCAAGACTACAGAAACAAAAACGACCATCTGCCTAAGACGTGATTAACCGAGTTGATTGGCTCTCGCTGGTTGTCACAATTATGTGTACATAAAAAGTGGAAAATTCCGGTGGACATGTTTAGATAAGATCTCATGACGTAATCTCACTGTCTGGATCCCGCCCCGCTGGTTGACGTGTTTCATAACCATACAGGCCGCTGGCTAGCGACTCGTCCACAATAGTTACATTCCAGATCAAAGGCAGGTACAAATCTCTCACCTACCAAGACTGAGGAAAAGTGGAGTTTGTTTGTTTCGTTTCACGTAAACAGAACGCCTGCCCTTACGCTATTTTGAATTTTATTTCGTTTATTGTCGGTCGTTCGAAGGCCATGTGTTTCCTTCTCCTAAAGAGTTTCAATTCTAATTTTTGATTACAGCTGATCTTTAACCCTGTTTTACAGCCGGGATCTGACAGACCCAAGATGCTCACTCTTTTCATCATATTAACATCCCCCGACCGAAAATAAAATCGGGTTAAGAACGCGCATGTTCGGCCGCCGTGCCAAGAAACAATTCTTTGCAAGTGCGCTTGGTCAGCTATCCTGCACAAGGGGACGGGGGATGTAGTGCGTTCTGTATCACAATTTCGGGTGACGAAAGTCAAATACACCAATCCACTTGCTGGGGCGGCGTATTTTGTAAATAGGATACGTTTCCACCCATGCCGGCCCGCCAAGATGACGTATGATTATTGTCAAATCTCGGTCACTATGAAACTGTGACACCTATGATCACTGCGCGGGTCAAGTACTGAAACATTAATTCAAGGTTGCATGAAATAGATCACACCCATTTTCAACGTCAAGATGCCTCCCGTTTCATCAGTGCCCTAGCCTAGATTAGCCAGGGCAAAACACACAAACAAAACAACTTTTTGTACAAAAGACAACAAACATGCATTTGGGTTCAGCCCTTTAAATTAACAATGTAAAGCATAAAGTACACACTTCCTGTCAACATTAATTTACTTAGAATTAAAAATAAACGTTTGGAATTCCTTTGAAGTTGAGGTGTATGATAAATAACTAGCGCATTCAGTGAATCTGTTTGTAAACTCTGTGTGATGTTCTCTTCACAAGGAAACGCGAGGCTGTTTTGTTCCACAAGATTAATGAAGGTTAAAGTAAAAAACATGTATCAAGTAGCAAGGGCAATGGTGTTACTTTGTTGTAAGATAAATGCAATCCGAAGCACAATGACAGAAGTCCCACACAGGAACTTTGCGAAGATATAGCGCCGCCCCTGGAAATGGGGAAGGCAGTGACGAGAACATCATGACTGTCTGGGTGCTGAAGGGGGGAGGGGAGGGAATAACAGAATAAGCTTATCAAGTGGTGGCACTGTAGAGCAGTGTGCAAACTTCTGACATAGCTCAAGTGGGGAGATATTAGCAAAATGTGGACCCTAAGAACTATTCCCATTCTTCACTGGATAAAAAAAAAAATTCGGAGCACTTGAAGGGGGGGGGGTGACAAAAGGAAGGATGACTGGATGAATGCAGGATACTTTATCAGACGTTGGATACACGAGCGAATGGATGAACTGGCAGGCGGCAGTCAAGTAACAGACACTGGAGAGATGGATAGATGGACGGCCGGATGGATGGGTGGATGGATGGATGGACGGATGGGTGGATGGATGGATGGACGGATGGATGGATGGGTGGACGGATGGATGGATGGACGGACGGATGGATGGATGGATGGACGGACGGATGGATGGACGGATGGATGGATGGATGGACGGATGGATGGATGGATGGGCGGATGGATGGATGGGTGGATGGATGGGCGGATGGATGGATGGATGGATGGACGGATGGATGGATGGATGGATGTGGACAGATATTATGCCCAGCCAGCGGCTGATGTAACCCACTCATAAATGAAAACTTCACGCACAGACTGACTGACAATAAATGATGGATCTATCCTAGATGGATAGATGGAAAGAAGAATGAATAGTCGAATGGGCATACGGATGAGTACAAGACAGACAGGGAAACAGACTGAGGGATGATGGGTATGGAAGAGATGAATGCATGGACAGAAGACGGGCGTAGGAGCAGATGAATGGACATGTACAGAGAGTATAAAATTATGTTTATAGAGAGATTTCACTTCCGCCAACCCGCAAAAATACGGCGCGGCGGTAACAAGAACTGAAGAGATTGTCATCTCCGAAGATGATGTGCGTCTCTGTTGCCTGTGGTTTGTTCATATTTTTGGGCTCGTTGAAACTATTTAGAGTTGTTTGTAAGTTCATATGCTGTGTGGAAATGCACAAACAGGAATTATTTACCGCAGTGACCTACTTCCCGATCCATGCTAATAGTGGTTTCGCGGAGCTTGCCGTGTCTCGCAGTGCAAATCGACCAACAGTGAAAGCACTCTACACATACTCTCTGATTTATTATTAAACTTGCCAACTGCAAGACCACTTCAATGAGGGACACTTCAAAGGGTAAGTATATCCATGCCCTACGACGGCAAACTGGCACGATGCCAGTCAGTTATATTTTCATTAAAAGGAAAACACAAATGTAAAACACTTCACAGGTACTCTGGACACTACCGTTATAATGTATAGGTACAATGTATGTACTTATGTACAATACTAACTAGGCTACATGTAGAATAATGTGCATAGTGCCATCACCATTTTGCACTTTACCGGATCGGCCTTTAAACTCGAACCTGTAGGATTTTCTTTGTCTAAAAAAAAAAAATCAGCTCTCTCATGACACCCTGATTACAGGAGATTCCTGTCAAATAAGTGGACCACTGGCAAGTCTATGAACAGTGCCAGAGATGTCAGATACTGGGATAGATGGAAGGATTGATTTCAGGAGGTCAAGTTGGTGGGTGGATGAGATGCTGGGTGAACTGATACACTGGCTACATAAATGATAAGGCAAGTGTCTCCGCGCCATGAGAAACGACCCACTTTTTTAGATGAATGAATGAAAGAAGGCCCGCTGGGAAGTGGCTACAAAATGCCTGGATGCCAAAATAATGTTTTTATATCGTCACCGTTCCATAAGACTGGTAACTCAAACATTCCAAAATCCGCATCGAATGATCTTGGTTCTAGACCCCCCAGCCGAAAAATAAACTAATGGCAAACTTTCAAAAAGTCTTTGCTAAAGCATTGTCCTAAAATAGCAGTTCTTTGCATCTTCTGAAATGCTGTCAAAATCACCTACTACAGTTTCAGGGAACGATATATTGCTTCACAAACATACACTGTAGTCTAAACCTTACTTACTTGATCGATAGTGGCTGACTTGAGACACCATTTACACCATCTACACCCATTTTTCAAAGCGATGTATTTAAATCCCAAAGAAAAGGCTTGCCCTTAAACATGGGCATTATACTGACCAGTGCACGGAGACCACATGTTTACCAATGGCTATTATCTCACAGTATTTATCAATCTGGATTAGGACAAGTATCTCTTGACATGCTCAGTTCAAAATTGATTAACATTTCCAAACATGATAAATGGTTTCATCTGACCGGGTGACAACTGTTATTTATGTCGCTCACCTGTTGACCAACCAGCACCAAAAATGCCCGTGCAAGTAAATAAAGGCCGTTCTGGTTATATTACACCAGTGTCCGGACAAAATGGGCCATTGGCCTGCTGGGCGTCTGGTCGATTTCAAACACCATCGATTGGAAGTGTCCACGGGAAACACTGGCCCAGGCACACATTTCATAGGTAGAGAAATAATGAGTTTTGAACTTTGACTGAGTTCTTTCGTTCATAGACCGTGTCCTTTTAGAAGACAATTTTAGTGGACTGATCCCATTTCTGTCAAAGATACTGAAGTGGGTTGTACAATGGAATATTAGCTTGGGCTTGGGGTCAGTAGCCCATAATTTCTACAATGTGATTTAGCCCTTTTTTACCGTGGATTTTGTTTCCTTAATATCAAGTGTTGGCTGAAATCGCACGGCAGCCTAACTGAAAGCAGAGAACAGTTTCCTCGGACAAAAGCCTGCATTTCCTCACTCATCAATTTTGATTGTCCTCCTGATATTTCGGAATCAAATTTTTATTTCCAGCGCACACAAGGAAACGTTACTACCTCTATAAGATAAAACTCACAAAAATGATAAACCTGGCGCGTTCGTGTTTGGCGGACGTCACACGTGTGACTTACTTTGTAGGGGGAGATAACAGGACCAGCAATGGCATTAAAAAGGAATTGTTCTTAGGGTCACGTAGCATGTTACGTAACATAAAACATTACTGATCAATGAAGACAATTCAATATTTTCTCTGTTTGGCTTTGAAATTAGACTAGGCGCAACAGACAACATTCATCAGAAACCGTATCAGATGACAAGAGGAACAACTCATGGAAGTACTGGATACCCCGTTAAGGATCACAAGAGTTATTTCCTCCCTTCACCAAGAAAACTTAATAGATAATTATCATCATATCGCAGTTCGCATAACTTGGCACCAAAAAGGCACTTTTTTCCCCAATGGAATTTGCAAATGAACGAAATATTTCAAACTTAATCATACCAATGTAGACACTGATACATCATTGCTTTTCAATCTCTTCTCTGAACAGAGCCTAGTTAAAACACAGATTAAACAAACTGCCCAATTGTAAACAATAATATGCATAATGCATCACTTTAATAAGCCAGTGCAAAACTTTGCACTGACTAATACCCAGTGAAATAAAAGAAGTTTAAATTCAGGGTACATGTATTAGAAAAAAAATAAATGTCCATCACAACCATAAATAGAACATTCTGTGATCTGTTTTACAATACTGACTGAGTGACATACGCTGACTTCCAGAGCTTTAGAGAACTGCACTAAACTACTGAACAAACCTGACCATAACAGTATAGGACCAAATGAGGTATTCTCTGCCTGCTTGCAAGGCATGCAGTTTATCCTGTATTTGCTGAACCATGTCAAGAAAACTACATGTAATGTTTCTAGGTCAGAGCTCAAGATTTTGTCAATCATATATCCCCAGCCTACAAGTTTTATAGAACCAAGGGAATTACGCATTTCCAATTCTGCTGGATGACAATACTACACAAAAACAACCGCAAAAATAGCTGTGCCTGATCGAAAGTCAAATCTGTAAGCAGAGTAAAAATGACAGCATTTTGCACCAAACAGTCAGAAAATGTCAAGTTTTATGGATTTACAGCCTTACTGAAATTTAGCCAATAGAGAACACGTTTTACTGATGCAACACCAACATCCCATATGAGATTTGAGACAAAACTTCATGTCATAAACTTGTCTGGTTCAGCTAGTTTCGGGGAGTGATATTTTCTTTTCCGCTTGGGCAATGTATAAATTGCTTGAAGCAGAAAGTTCCTAATTCTATGTTGGGCTGGTTGAATAACAAGTTATTCTGACCATGTATGCCAAAGAAGACAAACAAGATCAGAATGAAATCTGTGTCTCAGTAAAATTTATAATTTTATATTCCTGTCAGAATTATTAGTTGTTTGTTTTTTTTGTCACAGTGAAACCGGTCTGCACCGTACCAAGACATGATTTTAAAAAAAATATGCATAAAAAGCACCGTAGGGCACTAAATGTGTAATTGCCAAGGAAGGATCAAATAATATTTATTAAAATATAAAGGGTTAAAATTTGTACAGAACACCTTCAGCTGTAGTAACACTAACACAAACAGACACAGTGAACTGGGGCAGTCAAAGGGCAAAATTCCTCAAATTATATTTTACCCACATGGGTACAGGTAATCACTGGATTTATCATCAATCCTATAAAAATAGAGTCAGGCACATTTCACTTAACTGATGGATAACAACGTTATCATCCATTCAGTATTTAGCCGATACATTCCATAAACGTGTCTAATAGTAATACCAAGGGCAACCCACAATTTTCCACAAACTGATAATAGTAAAACATCAAAGGTTTCAACTGAATCCCTTAAAGCTAGTCATCTTTAATGGTGCAGCATTGTAAAGTTTGAAAAGTGTTTATACCGATAATGTGCAAAAAAGGAAGTTTCTGAATATAAAATAAATTGCCTATCTTTTGATTCCAACAAAAGAATGTACACATCTCAACTTTTTCTTCTGCACTAAATGATCACCAAGTATATTTTACTAGCTGAGTTCCCGGCCCTGCCCGGGATAAATCGATTTATTAGTTTCAGTTCTGGGTGATTATCATGGACCTGCTTCATATTGCCTGTTCCTTTAGCTTTATTTTATTTTTGTTTGTTTGTTTTTCCATACGTTTTACTGTTCTCCTTTTGCGTGTTGACGTCCTGCGCGTCCCGCCAGCGTCCGTCAAATGGCTACGATTTGCGCACAGGTTAGTTTGTTTGCACATCGCAGGAAGTGATAACGTCATGTGTTTATGGAAAAGAAATATTATAATATTTTCCTCTAGGCATATTGAAAACACAAACCTGTACTTTTGGCCCTGCAGCGTCAATCTCCCAATTCCAGACCCTTTCTTTTTCCCAGTCTAGGCACATTGAGAACCACACAAAGTTTCATACTTGATAGTCTAACTCAATCTCATTGTTCAAACCAGTCCTAACCGGAAGTTGTTTTGTGAGTATGATACAGATACCGGAACCAATCTCAATTACATTAATTTGCCGAAAAAATAGATCGAACGCCAATGTGTCGCAACCTAGAAACTAATACAAACATTCTGCGAGTTATTAATTATTTTTGTATTTTCTGTGCCGGCGACACGACGACAGTCTATACTAAAAACTGTATAAAATCTGAGGGCCACGGAAACAGCATTAACAGACGAGTAGCGAAAGGCGCGTTGCAATTGTCGTAAAGTTTCACTTTTATTAGTATAGATATTGGGTTGCAATATAATGTAAAGAAAGAAATGAGATTGACATGGTACAGTTTAAAAAAAAAAAGGGTGTTTCCAACTAAGATGTAAAGAATACACAGATCCTGATTCTAAACCATACTAATGTACCAGATATCAATTTGATTTCTAATCTGAGTTTCAATTCCACATTGTAAATGAGTTTTATATAAATATTGCAGTGATTGGATACAGTCTTCAGTTTTATTCCTCTCAGATTATTTTGATCAGGTGCTGCAAAATCTAGTGTCAAAGAGCATAGCCCTCAATTTACATCCTACAACGTGAGTACAACAGTAGGGCCCCATCTATCAGAATTCATTTCATACATCGAAAGATCCTTGGGATGTGTGTGTATGCGCATTGTGCTAAAAAAGCACTGCGAAAAGTTTTCAGCGAAGTTTTCCCGTGAGCATAGGTTTCTGCCTTGCAAATAATGACCTTCCCAAATGAAAACAAGAGATGATGAGCAAAGAGCTCCATACACCCCCATCACCAAATCAGAACACCCTTTTCCTAAACACATCTTTCAACTATCCTTAAATCCCTGACCCTGAGACTAATCTTACATCCACAACCCTACCTAATATCCTTTGAACCAGAGAACAAAGATTTGTAAAAAAAAAAAAAAAAATACAAACTGGTCCTGAAATACTGAAATATGGAAATCTTTCTGATCAATATAATATAGAAAACTTGGTTCAAAGCTATGACCTATGAGATCAGTTTGAAGTTGAACAATGTTACAATGTGAACAGAGAACAGGATGAGCAACAGTATTGAATACATTATGGCTATGAAGTGGCAAAGTGTGAGTTGTTTCATTTACTAACCTGACATTGGTGGCTGATGCAGAGTGCTCATGCACAGGTAACTCTGTAATGCTGCAAATACTTGTGTGTCGAGATCTGCGACTGAGGCATGTTGGTGGTATGTGACCACATGGCATTATCACATTTTCTGGAATGTCATTAGATCTACCTTCTACACCCCCACCCGCTTGCTCAGGCAAAAATCCACCGCGAGAATGACATCTGTGTGGTGTTCGTGAAACTTCATCAAAAGGTGCACTTCCTCGTCTCAAACTTCCCAAAGCTGCCCACATGCGTGACCTGGCTCTGAAGGGAGTTGCAATCCCTGATTCAGGGGGCGGGTCTGCATTTATGGAAACTGGATAACTACTGTTGTGCCCAGAGGCCATAGTACTTCTCAATAATGGGGTTGAATAAGAAACTTCAGTATCGCTATCCGAGGAGTTGTCATCGTCTGTTGGTGGTCTTTTCTGGGCTCCATCGTTCCCTAACTCACCTGCAGCTTTAGAATTAATAATAAGGTTATCCTCTTGAGGTGTTCCTGCATAAAACATCGCTTTTTTATCCATGTAAGTTTTTCAGCCTCCTTTGTTCGCGTGAGTCACACGACACCAGCAATTGGCCTAGATTTAAGGTGTCAATGACCCTGTCATTTTAGGCCTAGCAGTCCACACAATAACGTAAAACTCGAACCGTCGACTTGATTTGAGGTCTTTATTTTAGGAGGTTCGCTGCCCTTGGCATTTACACCTCACTTTACTTGTTTTATTATTTCTTGTTCTGGCGGGGGGGGGGGGGGGGGAGATGCTATTTAGATGATAGTCGAACCGTCGACTTTTGTCAACATACTCAATTTATCAGCATTATCTCCCCTCAGGTCGTGATAAATGGATTTCGTTTTCTTTCAACACCTTACTATTACAATAATATGAACAACTTCCACTTCGTTTCGTCCATGTTGAAATTAAATGTGGGTAAACTAGATCTAGATCTACATAAAGATCTCTATCTACATACGCCCTATGTTAGCAATTAAGCAGAAAACTATGTAATGCATCCTAAAAGAGCTAAACCTGGATGAAATTAGAAGACGACATTAGATCTAGATCAAAGAGTTTATAATAAACAATCTAGATCTAGTCTAGCTGTTTACGTGCGTTCGTTCTTTTTTTTTTTCTTTTATTAATTTTATTCCCGTGGGAGAAACGTATTGGCCCCAACCCACCGACCTGAATGTCACACTCTGGTGCTCTGCCAGAACTGTAGAAGACCGTAGATTTTCTTAAAAGAACAAATCTGCAGATTTAGATTGGTGAACGAAAGAAGAAGAATTCCCGTAATAAGCAATTATTCCCAGCCCTCATACCTGCGTCAGTCTGGCTTTGGTTATGAGGGATTTCCATAGTGTTTGTAGGATTTCCGTAGGAACGGGCTCCTTATCTCACACGGACGTCGGCACGATGTCGTAACCAGTGGATCTGCGTAAAAGCCGATGTCATTCTAATGTGCCAATCTGACGTCAATCCTACCCGTCCAATTTACGTAGTGTTGTTGGCTTGATTTATTTCTCTTTTAGAGTTTGTTGTATCATTTACTTCTTTTTACTTGCTGCTGGTGTTGGGTAGGCTAAGTGCAAAATTCTTGGAATTTTATTTGGGCCATATTTCAACAATGTAGCCTACAAAGAGCTGCCGTGACCATTTCTTTTAGATTAGTTAATTAGCCTCCCGTCTTACCATGCTCTGCTCTCTGATTATATGACGCAATCACATTCTGTGTTCATGAACTCGTACAAAAGTCACTGATGTTCCATGTTCACATTTTCGTTTCTGCGCTTCTTGTTAGCCAGCTGTGATGGAGGACAGAAAGACAGGTAAGGCTTTCCAGAAAGATCTCACTGTGTCTACTTCCATACTTCCATTCTACAGCACAGTGATCTGAGCACACAAATGATGAAGTTCTCTACAGCTTTTCCTCCTTTGTACTGTACATTTTTTGTCATTTTTTTTCAAAATCCAATTAGCCTTTCATGCTAGATCTATCCATTTTGCCATTTAATTTTGAAGTTTACGACTTCACTGGCCGTCGAAATTTGAAAATCTCTTCCGTGTGACGTCTTTTTTGCCCTCTTATTCCATCTGCCAAGGTTCATTCCAAAGAGGATTTATTGCAGAACATTTCACGCCATTTCACCATCACGGCCAGTAAAGACAACCAAGAGAAACAATCTGTAGATGGAAATGCTAGCGACACTTGGAATGGCATAATCGATCCCGCCGACCAGCCCACCCCGAATACCGATATCGCCCATCAGCGCTCAACATCCGCACGAAGTCCAGCACCGAATACGTTATCTTCAGACTCTCCGAAGTCTCAGCATGACAAAGACCAGACATTGTTCCCCACTCTTACATCTGCAGAGTACAGCGATAGCTCTTACATAAGTTGCGAAATAGATCAAGTTTGTTCGACATCAAAAAGTGCCAAAGAAAATGGTACCGCAGCTCTAAATGACTCTGGTCAGAGATTGACCACCGACACATCGGTACCCACCCATTCAACCCAGATTTATGCAGGAGTTGCTCAGGTAGAAGTGCAGCCTAAAAACCTGGACGGGAAATCAACCATAAACAGTTCCACCGATCAAGCATCTCAGACAAAAAGGAAAGTATGGACTTTGTACGAGGTTGCAAAAATTATCATCAAAAAAGGTAGGCAAGAACGATCAGTCTGTGGTAGAAAGGGTTATGAACCTACACAAGTTCAGAATCAAACCAGGAGTTATGAACAAAGCGAGGAACAACCCAGGAGCAGTCAAGCCTGGGAAACATCAACACCAAGGAGCTCAATAGAAAATCCCTATCAAGGGTTAAGTGAAGACAATGTAAGTTTGCTTTCTGAGCGAGCTATAAGGCAATTTATTAACTATCTTTTCAGCAGTCTTTCGCAGTTAGAGCTCGATGTTGCTTCTCAGAGTTCCGATAACTTTTTCCTGCATGACCGCGTTGACGACGAGAATGGATCTCCGCTGTCAGAATCACATCTGGAAATAAATCCACAGCAGCAACAACAAAAAGATCAAGATTTTCACCAGAATCAACAGCAAGAAGCTAACGAAGAACGCACAGTCCAACAAGGCGAAGAAGACAAGAGTGGACATTCCCAGTCTCTCGTCGGTCCCGCACATCAAAGTAGCGGCTCAGACCTGCAGTCATCCGAGGTTGCTGACTTTCTTTCTGGTAGTGGAGCTTTGTCTCAAGTGTTAGGCTCTGATCAGAGTTCAGCCTCAGTCGACGCCGCGTCGGATTTGTTTATCCACAAGTTGCATCACCGTGAGTCCTCGGTAGACCCAGATCTAGAGGTGCAACTGCAGGGAGTTATAGAAAACGATGCTGAAGACAATGGCCCCGATTTGTCAACGGCCTCCCGTGATCTGCCGACTTCAGATACCACGGATAGGGCGAGGACGCCTCTTTCCATGGCGATCCGAAGAACGTCAACAATATTGTCGACTGCGCCGTCGACGTTGAGCTCCTTAGCTTCAGCTGCAGTGATAGCTATATCAGGGCTGATATACGATCCTGCTGAACACGATCTAGACCTTAATAACAATCCTCTATTAGATCAAGTTCCGCTGATCGGTATAGCTGCCATTCTTAACAGCATCAATAACCAAACGCCACAGCCGCAGGTCCAAGCCACGCCCAACCGCAACAGGCGTCTCCGGCCGGCACACCCTCAACAGTCTATATCTACCGGACGTTTACCACAACCATCGTCGCAGTCAGTTCAACCTTTACCTCAGCCTTTAGATCCAAATACAGGGGCTCAACAGCGGCCGAGTACCCCTAGGCCTGCGGTACGAAACGTGAGACCAACTGTACCAGAAATCAGACCGAACCAACATCCGTTCATCGTCTCTACACCTACAATTCTGCCAGCGCCACTGTTGGCGCAGATTCGTGCAGGGCAATTTAACCCACCAAGAGCTCAGCAGAGGGCCGAAACTCCACCCCCTCCACCATTGGACCCTCCCCCACCACCACCACCACCACCCCCTCCCCCACCACCCCCGCCACTCGTACCCCCAGGTGCTCCAGGTAACCAACCCGACCAGCAGCAGCAACAACAACACAACATTGGTGACGAAGTAGGCCCTGCTCAAGTGATAGTCAACCATTTGCACCACCCACCACCTTCACCACCAATTGCCCAGAGGCGTCACCAGCAGTATCGACGTCTTCCCTCGTCACAGAGGTGGGTAAAGGATGAGTGTCGTATACACACTGACTTTCAATAAAATAACACTACTCCCACAGCATCAAAATATTTTGTCGTTCTAAACTGTAATTAGTACAACAGTTGGCCTATCTCACTTTCAAACATGTTATGATCACTTGCAAAACGAACGAGTTATTTGATGCACGATTTTTTAAAATTGTAATTTTCTTTGGCGTGTCTATTTCCAATATGAAGAAACTGTCATCATCACAGTATTATTTTGCCAGAATATAAAAGAAAAACATGGGGGCGGGGGGAGAGAGAAAATGTCCACATTCTCTACCAATCACTTCATAATGGTGTGTTCCGTTTTTCATCTCATGTTAAGAATCAGTACATGGCAACCAGTTTTAAACGGGTACCGGAACTTAAAAAAGAACTGGGCGTATTTGATATTTCGGCCAATTTCCCGTACAGCAAAAGCGTTCAACAAATTTTTCGTACATGGTCTCGTCTTTCAACAGGCTTCGTAGAGGCTTTCCTGGACAGTGAGCACTGTATGTCCCACCTACAACCCAGTCATTGAGCCACACTGATGCTGACTGATGTCCAATCTTGTTTTTGGTAAACTGGCCCAACATCCGCCAAACTATCTTGTATTGACTTGTGCTATTGGAATAATCCACATCACCGGTCAGCCTACCCGTTCCATCCTATTGTCCATTTTAACTATCACATCTTATTTTGTTTCTACAGCCTGAACGACTTGAAAAACAGAATTAGGGATTTTGGGGTGGTAGGTTAGGGTCAGGGTTAGGGTTGTGTGGAGGGTTGGTAGAATTCGCAGTAGAGTGCGCGTGGGGCTCATACCGTGGTAACAGTACAGATGTCCTTGTATCTCAGCTGGCAGATCTTGACTAAGGCTCCCCAAAATTAATGACCTGATTAGGGCGCCACCTTGTATTTAATTAGCTGGCCTTCTTTTGCTTACCAGAATAATTCTACCTAGCACCATCAGAGGAAGTCACGGCAGTGGCATAAAATATTTTCTTTCAAGACATCAAACAATAGGCGTTTACTGGTCTCCGCTGAGCTTGGAACCCCGCCACCCTTAGAAAATCTAAGAGTACAGAAATGTTCTCAGACTTTTTATGATCCCCCAAAGCAAATGGGGAATATGTGCAACTTATGGCCCATAGGCCGGATCCGGCCCGCCAAGCAACTTCTAGCTGCCCCCCCCCCCCCCAAGCTGAATGAAATTATTTTATACACCTGTCCCGGAGCAATAAAAGGCGACCTGAGTTCTTGATTGTTCCAACTTAACTTTTTGCACAACTATAAGAAAGGCGACTTTAAGATTTTGCGGTGTTAGTATTTTCATAAGGAGTTAGAATTAATCGGAACTATGAAATAGCTTGATATGTGTCAAAACTCATTTTAAACAAGTGTCAACACGTGTATGTGTTACAGCTCCTCGACACACTAAAAGATCTCCAGTTTTTGTAGACAAATTTTTCTGAATGGAGATAGAACAAACCAGAAGGAAGGTCACCAGCTCAGAGAATGGTAATGATAAAAAAAATAGTCCTTTGGTCAAGTTTTGGTTGTGCAAGTTGAAGAAACTGTCCGGACACCAAATCAGGATGCCATGACAGAATTCATTACATTCTTACATTACATTAGCTTACAATGCAAATTTTATAATCAAAAGAAGATGAGAGTTTCCGGCCCTCTGCATCGTGACATTTGTCAGGTCTGACCCTAACTATACGAAAAGTTGTCCATGACTGCCGTAGAGTGCTGTCAAAAGAAGCTAATTGTAACATTTATATCGTGTAGCAGAGTTTTATTCGGTATGGTGAAACAATGTATCATTGCTACCATCGAATTCACGACAACGGCACTTTACATTACTCAGGTGAGTACTATGTCCGAAGCAAGAGCCACCAGATCCATAGATGATATTCTGCGAGCCGCTATATTCAACAATCTTACGCAAGAACCCGTCAATCAGCGAAATACACGCATTGGTAGCCCGCACACCGTAGCAGGGGCTAGATCTTCCCCATCAGCCACAGGTAAACTACAACCTCCATCATCTTGACTGTTTTATATAACAAAAATTGAGGTCATAATCATGATCTGATACCTGGAGAGATATCAAACATTTAAGGGACATACCGAAGGTACCGGGTTCGATTCCCGAAAGGTGCATGCAGACATGTTGGAATCTGGGGAGGACAATTTCTGCCCCAGTTCATAATGGTAGATAGGATCAAGCACCTAGTCTTTTCGGATAAGGACTAAAACCTCAGATAGCCCGTATGCATGTCGCGCACGTTGAAGATTTCTTGCCAGTTAGAAATTAAAATTGAGAAGAACAGGTCGAACAGGGCCGCTGTCCCGGCAAAAAATTTTAAAAAATATAAAACAAACAAGAAAAGTGATATGTAAATGCCAAGAGCAGCGAACCTGCCAAAAATAAAGACTAAAAACCGACAATTAAGTAATTTAGAAAAATAATTCTAACAGTGGATAATTTATTGTTAGTTTCAGCTTTGTGTCTAGCAATGTTTTAACTTATATCAATACTTATGGAAGCTGCACATTTATGGAAATTGGTTTGACGATTTTTATCTGAACTCAGGCAAGCTGAACATTTACCGATCATTTCAGAACGAAATCGCATCGCCACTTTAGGTCTGGGCGTCCCAATACCAGCGCATCAACCTCCAACATTTGGCTCGTCCGACAACGTGGCCCGAGTACAAGACTATCTCATCAGTGACGCTCACCACATCCAGTTCCAGAGGGCCAATCAGCAACAGCAGCAGCAGCAGCAACAACAACAACAACAACTGGGGCAACAGCAACATATTCCCCCCCTTTCACAGCAACAACGTCACCAGCGGCGACAGCAATTGCCCGCACAGCAACAACAGCGCCAACAGCTTCAGCCTCAGCCGCGAGGGATTATCTCTGGCAGCTGTAAGTAATTGCTGATGTCTGCACCTACCATTCTTAACAGGGCTGAAGTGATAGAACGTGTCGCAGGCAATAAAGAGACTGTACATTTTTCCTTTAATACTCATTTGTATTTTAATAAAACTTCGGTCCTAAACACAACATTCAGGCAAGACAGGCAGTCAAATGGACGAACGGACGAACGGACTGGAGGGCGAGAGGGCAGATAGATAGATAGATAGATAGATAGCTAGATAGCTAGATAGATAGATAGATAGATAGACAGATAGATAGATAGATAGATAGATAGATAGATAGATAGATAGATAGATAGATAGATAGATAGATAGATAGATAGATAGATAGATAGATAGATAGATAGATGGCAAGAAAGTGAAGGGCAGAAGAGGGAGAGAGAAAGTTGGAGGAAGGACAGAGAGCGCCAAGAGAGAGAGAGAGAAAGAGAAAGAGAGAGAGAGAGAGAGAGCGCTGATCAAAGAACATCAAACGGCAGTACCATATCGCCGGTCGGCTGTTGGAACAGGGTTAAAACTAAAATCAAAGTTGAGTTTAACGAGGTTCCATTAGCCCATCGAAGATCGCAATATCATTACGGCTACAGAAATGTCTGGGATTTTCGTACCGAAGGTCACCAGTAACTTGAGCACTCAAATTCTACATTGATGCATGAAGTGTCAAAGATATAAATATATCAGATTTTCGGGGCCGATGTCCCCCAGGGCCGATGTCCCTCAGAAATGATTTGCAAAAAAAAACAAAAAAAACTTTAGTCTCGCGTAACAGTTGTTTACATTGATATTTTATGACTCGAAAACGAAGGCGGCAGGTTTTTTTGTAGTAAATTGTTTCAATCACACAAGGCTTGCCAAATCATTGGTTTTATTTAATTTTTGTATTTTGTATTTGTATAACTCTTTAATCCCATTTGGGAAATTTTGCCTTTGTGCCATTGCAGCCCAGTTATAACTGGAGCAGGCACGTCGTCGCCACAGTGCAGCGCCGGTCGGATGGCACTCGCTTTCGTTTTTTTTTTTCTTCGTCTATGTACCGAAGTTTGTCAGTCAATGCATAATATAATAATGGTGACTGCGTACCCAGAACGTGAATAAAAAATAAGAAAAAGTGTCTAGGTAGGATGCCCGTATCGATTGTAGCATTGATTTTGATTCGTTGGCTGATTTGCACTGCGGCCCGAACCACACTGAGGTGAGAAGTAGGTCGCTACAATAAACAATGGCACTGTATGTACATGTTCCATGCGAGAAGTTAGGTCAATTCTTTCACCTCCTTTCCCTTGTTTACACGGATGGTAAGGAATATGACCAGTTTGGATCCATCCTTTCCACCCCTGTCATAACAATCAACTACAACGCAACCAGCAGGCATTTTAACTGCTTAGAGATATCTCGCAGTTATACAACTCAGCTGATCCCTCGGACGTCTTTAGTGGCGTAGGTTTAAAACCAAAACAGTCTGTGACGTCATGCACATTCTACCTAACGGCATTTTTTTAAAAAATGGACACAGGGAGAAGGTCAGGGACAGCTGGCACTAGGCGGGAGAATTTTGAAGCGGTATTTAATTAGCCCTACAGGAGAGAGCAGATACGGGGAAAAAGCCTAAGCGATCACCAGCCGATTTTGATTGTCCAATCAATTGGATGGTGACGTCATGACATTCATTTTACTATCAATAACAGCCAGTCAACTCAAAGGGTTCCGTGAAGGTCAATGTCGTGACGCCAGAACACAACTAGCGGCTGGCGAGCGCCTAGATTTACAACACAAACCTTGGCACGGGACTCGGCGGTCTAGAGGCAAGGCGCTCGCCTCTTATGCCAAAGGTACCTGGTTCGAATCGCGGTCAATGCAGGCATGTTGGAATTTTGGGAATTTTCTCATATTTTCCTGTCCCTGGTCCTATGGTAGGTAAGATCGCGGACCACATAGTCTTGTCGGATGAGGTAAAAACCTCGGAGGGCCCGTGTCCACGTTGCGCACGTTAAAGATACTTGGCAGTTGGAAATCCAGAAGACCAAGCCGAACAGGTCGCTACCCGCTCAAAATTAACTAAAATGTATCTCTACCGCTCCATCCCCCTCAACCTCCCCCCGCCCCCCCCCCTCCCCCCAAAAAAACAAAACAAACAAACAGCAAACCCGCCGGCCGGCGCTGCACTTTGGGGACGATGTGTCTGCTCCAGTTGTAACTGGGCTGCAATGACACTAGGACAAATTTCCCCAATGGGATTAAAGAAGTAAAAAATTTTCATTAAAAAATAAGTGACATTAAATTGAAACTAACAAACTAGAGATCTGTCCCTGATTTTCATTGTTCTGTCCAAGTGTCCAGATTCAGTGCCAACAACGCTACATCCAGCACGGGGACGTCCCGAGGGCCGGCCCCACTACGCTACACTGGCCTACGCTTTGTCCCCATTGGTTTCCGAGACGCGTTCACCAATTCCCAGGACATCGTGACCGCCATGGCGGAGCTGGAGAACCAGGCCAGGAGGCGTTCGGTGGAAGAAGAGGTAAATGTGTCAAGGACAACCGTCTTAGGAAAGATCCGTACAAGGGGTAGATTCTGTGTGGAAGGATTAAAACATCGTTCACATGACTATAATCCAACCGCTGTCGTCACGCTTGACTCAAATGAGCACTTGTAATGGAGAAATTACAGAAAAGTCTGTTTCGAAATTAGATCATTGACAATACTAGCCGACCCGAGCATGATAATCTTGCAGAATCTTTGTAGGAAGACCATCGTGTACCGTGTATCTAGATTCTAGATCTAGGTTACAAAAAAAAAAAAAAAGCAGATTTAGATTCGATGAAATGACTAATAGAACTTACGTTTAAAATACACAGATGTGATAACGTTGATTTTCGACCACCAATGTGAAAAGAGAGATCAAGGACGTAATTTCCTGTCACACATTAATAGGTTCTGACAGGTGAAAATGCATCTGTTTTTGCAGCTCAAAAAATTTTTGATATATAAATAATAGTAAAGACTGATTTTTGTTCAAAATGAATGCGTCCACGTATTTCTTCGTCAAAAATTGATGCAGTACACCAAGTTTCATAATTTTTGATGGCGTAGTCGCGAAGTTTTAGGTGCTTACAGGTTCACCCTCTAGCTCAATTATAGTAAGAGTATGAGATGTTCAGTTAAGTGACTCAAAAAAAAAATAGATGGCCTGTTTCCAAATTTAAGTATTCCATGTATTTAACCCGACATTTCAAATATAGGCCTACAAAGTGTACTGTTATGTATATTGCTTTTGCATTGTTCTTTTCTAACTTACGCGTACCGATGCACATAAATAAAAATGAAAATGATAAAGTCTGTTACATACTTGGTTCATGTCCAGCGAGTTAAACACGTTTGTATCATCTCAGCTGAAGTATGTCCGTGTCTGTCGGGCCACTTTAGTGTGTACGTTTCTGTTAAAGCCTTTACGCCGGTGTGTTGCAGGAAAGAGAAAATGGCAGGCCTTATGACAGCGGCGTTGACGATATCAAGACTTGCCCGACACTTCCACCCATCGCCAGGCGGAGATCAGCCGAACTGGACAAGGTAAGTCGTTGTCTGACTGGCACAACATCACCAGAAATATCAGACATGACATAATTACATTTTAATGTCACACTCATAAAGGACATTGTTGGATCTTTACTATTAAGTTGGTAACTTTGAGGTTTGTTTCTCACATTTTGAAAGACGAATATAAAATAACAAAATAAAACCATCTGAATGTATAGTCATGAAACGTTTGGAGATGATAATTTGCTGAATCAGCTATGTGTTAACAGGGCTAGTTTGTGGATAATTGTTCTGAAAAGTGATCAGGAAACAAACAAAAAAAATGCTGTGAGGTTGTGGATTTCCTTGGCAACTTTTTAAGGATCGGATTCTCCACTGACCACCACTGATCTGTGAGGAATTCAATGGCGCGGGAAGTACTAGAGAGCTGCCTTTGGGGAGGGGGGGGAGGGGAGAGGACGTGGGGGGAAATCGATTTTATAGCAAAGCAATAAACAATATTTAGGAAAAAAATGGTTTAACACAATTCAAATTCGTCAGAACAGTGGCGGGAAATTGACAATGAATCATAAAATATACCCCCCCCCCCCCCCACCCAGGAAAGTCCCTTGTTTTTCAACAAATACCAATAATAAGTTGGTGCCACACCACTTACATCCTAGTTTTTTTTTCCTTGAACGAAGGGGCAGCCATGTTTATACCCATCGATCTTGTAGACAGCCTGTCCTGCCCTCCTCCTATAGGGAAAAAGACAGATTGCCTGACGCTCCTCTGTGGCTGAATAGAAATAAAATTCTTTCGGATGGTTGTTTATTTGTTTTTCTGATTAAAACCTACAACATTCTGCAACTTTAATCGTACTTTGCCGGAAATTTTGCGTTGAAAATGAATCAGATAGAACAATCATTGGCACCAACCGAAGGCCAACCATCGACTCCATTTACTTGTGAAACTCATTGTGAAGAACAGAAGACTATAACGTCAGGTGTTTGCCATATTGTTTTATGTTCCTTTTTGCCTATTTGAGAAAATGAGGATTGAAGTTTGGTCGACAAAAGGGCTAAAAGGCATAAACATTACGTCACAAATACGTATCTCGAAAATTTTTACACCGCTTGGAATGACATTTGTACCTTTTGAAATTAGGAGTGAGAGAACCACTTTCATGATGATACCTCAAAATCAGCAAAATATTCCACACAAAAACATGGCAAGTACACCACGGTAAACACTCTTGTCTGTTCGAAGGAAGCCTCTTTGTGAGATTATCATTGGTTTCCCATTTCCCAATTACAACAACGTAACGTACAGTTTTCGAACTGAACAGTAGCCGCTTCTGGCATTTCCGGATGTATTCCATGTCCATTTTAGGGTAACTCTGGCAGTCTAATAGGGAAATGGTCACTGCCGGATTTAAGGAGGATTACGTCATCATTTGCCAGCGTGTCTTTCTGGGAAGGCACGACAGATCCTGAGGTGGTACTGCGTATTCTGGAAACACATCCCGAAATTGGTCAGTTTTTGCAAGCAACACACACACACACACACACACACACACACACACACACACTCACACACCTACACACTCACACACACTCATTCACACACAAAAGCAATCCTTGGTTGCCGATATGTTTAAAAAAAATGTCTACATTTGCTGAGAGTCCAGCTATTGTATATATCGCGACCTTAGGTCTTGTTTGTTCTATCTGTGTTTTCCGAGAGACTGGAGATTATGTAGAAGAGCTATGACAAATGCACGCTTTGACACTTGTTTAAAATGCGTTGTGACACTCACCAAGCTGCTTTACAGTTCCGAGTTATTCCAGCTAACTAAAGGCGCAAACCTTTAACGTCGACATTCTCAGTAGTGCCAAAAGTTGAGTAGGAGCAAACAAGAACAAAGATTACGATGTAAAACCTTTCTGTCGTTGACTAAATTTGTTTTATCTAGAGATATTCACTGTCTTCTCCAGTCACATGAGGAATAATTGTCAAATTGTCAAATAGAAATGCTTTTAGATTACAAAATATGTAGGACGATTTTCATTATTTTCTCGCGACTACTTCAAGTATGCAAGATAGCACTGTTGCCCCTTTATTTAACAGAAAACGTCAACATATATTTCATACAAAACATGACGTAACGCTCCTAATGTCAAGCTGTATGCAACAAGTCATGCAAGAGTGATGAATTTGAGCCATAATAAACTACATGATTGTATAGAAACAATTACCATAGTGAAATGTCATCTTAATGTTAATCACCGCCCACATAATATTATTAAGTCGTTCCACAACTACCCACAGAATGTCTGTACATGTCCCCGATGATGCTACCAACCGACAAAGGGTACTCACCTTACGCCATGCACATGGTCTCGCCCGGCAGTGTTGACGTCATGAATTATTGTGTTATAGGCCGCAAAAATGTCGTGCGCTATATCAAAGGGGTAGGCCCGCTGACTCTCACTTCTTATTTGTATTTGTATTTGTATACTACTTTAATCCCATTCTGGGAAATTTGCCCGTGTGTCATTGCACTCAGTTACAACTGGAGCAGGCACGTCGTCGCCACAGTGCAGCGCCGGTCAGCGGTTTTTTTTATTGTACACCGCATTTTTGTCTCCGTCTCAGATGAGTCATGTGACATCCTTTGCTCCTCCTCTCTTTCATTCGTGCATTCTTTGTCTTCCCAGCAGTTGAACTTGAGAAATGTCCACTCACATTTTCATTCTATCCAATTCAGATCCTCCACAGTCCTCTTCCCCCCCCCCCCCGGCCCGCTCCCTCCCCCCAACTGAACTCACATTCACTTCACGCACAAAAAAAGTTTTCATGTAGGATTTCAGTAGTAGCCCAGCCAGCAAGCCAACGGAAATCTGATGCGTAGGATTGATGTCAAGTCTGTAGATAGGAATGACATCGTTCCTACGTAGATCCTTTGGATTCGACATCCCCCTTATGGTAATCCTACCAATCCTACAAATCTACATCGGATTAACGTCAAGTTGCTGGCCGGGGGGCTATGTCATTACCACATAAGTAAGTGAGGTGTCCGCCGCTTTCCTCTGATGTTCCCATGGTCTGGTATCCATCCCGTCTGGCCGTAACTATCCACAACATCATGTAGGCAATTATTCTCAGGGATCTTTAAATTATAATTAAACTATTGTCTTTTCTACTGTTTCCTGTACAGAAACAACCCAAAAGGATGTCCTTGAAGCGCTGGTCATTTGAACAAAGAACCACTATAAAGTTGCGGCAGATAGCGTTCTTCAAGAACTTCCGGCTGATCAAGGCATTTTCTGCGTACGTCAATCAGAGAAGTTGGCAATACAAAGTTAACCACTAGTCTGAGCGTTATTGAGAAAAGTTATGCAACAGTAGGGATTCGACTCTTAAATCAGTATTCAGTGGACCTTGCAGACTTTTCCTGGTATCTGTTAACTCCGTGCATTCTTTGTTAAGTAACAAGACTGAAACATTCCTTGTGTCAGGCATGGTTAATGAAATGCATTTTTGGGTGTGTTTTTAAGCTACTAGCTCAAAAATTCCTTATATTATTATAAAAGAAAAATCCTCTTTAGGAGTGAGATGCATCTGACCTCCCAGGACGTAAGTCTAAGGGTATGACAATGAAGTCTTCATTAAGGGTACGGCGTCTGTGAGGCCTCAGGGCATACGGGCAGGTATAGTTAAAAATGCATGTGCGCTGGTGAACACACGCGTGCATATTTTTATCATGACGTCGTAGAGGAATACTCGGAATTTCAAACAACAACAACAAAAAATTCAGAAATAAGATAATTACAAACGTTTTTACTTGCTTCTTGGTCCATTCAACCCACATCGTACGGGAGCTGTCTTTCTGTCTGTCTCTACCTTTCCCTCTGCATGTCCGCCTGAGTCGTTGTAGGTCTTTCTTTATGGACGTTCGTTGCTCTTAGCATTTACACCTCGCTTTTTCTTCTTGTTGTTTACTTTTTCTGTGTTGAGTCTTGTAGTCATCTTCTGGCTTTCTTAGTCCTTTGGGTTTTCTTGGCCTTGTTCATTTTTTTTTATTGTTTCTGCTTCTTCTAGCCCTCAAAAGGGCTTCCCTCCGTGCTGCTTTCTTCTATGGAAGCGCATTTCCGTACAACAAATTTGGATAGTTTTTAGAAATATGAATCGGCTTAGTAGCAAAACAATCCGACTTCTGCTCGGAGATTGCGTGATCTGCGCTAATAATATACTTGAGTAAACGTCAATCACCAATGGCTACCCCAACCCCTTTTCCCCTGATTAGTCGATATGACTACCGCCCATTGATACAAACTGACTAGACCCTCACGCCCTCAGGTCCATCTGACTATTCCATGTGTTGTCACTTTAAATTCGTGAACACCATACCAAGTTTTGTTTCAGCAAACCTTCACCAGTCGCGTTTTTGGTAAACATGTTGTACGAATATGCACTGTCCATATTCATACAACATGTTGTACGGATATACACTTCCTTCTTCTTTATGTTTTTGGGCTGGCGCCAAAGAAAAAGGCTTTAGAGAGTAGGACAGATTCCTATCGTGGAGGAGTTGGGGGGGGGGGGGGATAATTAGGGATCCTTACAAAAGGCAAGCATTTATGCCCCATGGCATGGGCGGTAATTGTTGTCGGTGTTGAATTTGTTTGTTTATTTATTGGTTGTCGCCCCTGCTATCGGCACGGGGAGACAAACTGGATTGTATTTTCACTGGGGTGGCCATGGTGGTGTGCCAATGGCGCTGAGAGTGTATGAGTGTATTTATTCTAATAATGTCCGCCTGAGTCTTTGTCTGTCAGGCTATATTATCTATCTCTCTCATCAGACATCCTACCAGTGTATATTTATGTTTATCCGAATGTCCTTCCTGTAGCTTAGGTCAGCATCTGGACATGAGGGCATTTGGCAAGACCAAGAGGAAGTTACGCAGTGTCCTGTTTACCTGCAATCCTAGCTATGCCGAAGCGTTAGTCTTGGTGAAGACCATGTGTCTGGACATGGCGGCAATGCTGATGACTCACGTGGATAAAGAGGTATGGCCGGCCAGGACAAGGTCAAGGTTGCATAAACCATCTCTACAATCTGGTTTGAAGTTTCTGGTGACCTGAACTTTGTCTTATTCCACATAAGTCTGTTTTGTTCTTTTCACTTTCAGATGAATTTGGAAGTTTTATGCGTTGTTTTTTTTTTTCTTTTGACATTTTTTCTTACAATGTCCTTCTCTCTCTCTCTCTCTCTTTCAATCTGTCGGTCTCTATTTCTCTGTTTGTTTGCCTATAGGTGTGTCTGTTTGTCTGTCGGTCTCGCTTCCTCTTAATCTGCCCCTCTGTCTCTCCCATTTCTCTTTCTCTCTCTTTCTGTCTGTCCCTCTCTTCCTATCTTTCTGTCTGCTTCTCTCTTTCTCTCATTCCATGTTTCTCTCTCCTTCTCTCTTTCTCTCGTTCCATCTTTCTCTCTACTTCTCTCTTTCTCTCGTTCCATCTTTCTCTCTCCTTCTCTCTTTCTCTCGTTCCATCTTTCTCTCTACTTCTCTCTTTCTCTCGTTCCATCTTTCTCTCTGCTTCTCTCTTTGTCTCGTTCAATCTTTCTCTCATCTTCTCTCTTTCTCTCTGCTTCTCTCTTTCTCTCGTTCCAGCTTTCTCTCTGCTTCTCTCTATTCTCTCGTTCCATCTTTCTCTCTGCTTCTCTCTTTCTCTCGTTCCATCTTTCTCTCTGCTTCTCTCTATTCTCTCGTTCCATCTTTCTCTCTACTTCTCTCTTTCTCTCATTCCATCTTTCTCTGTACTTCTCTCTTTCTCTCGTTCCATCTTTCTCTCTACTTCTTTCTCTCGTTCCATCTTTCTCTCTGCTTTTCTCTTTCTCTCGTTCCATCTTTCTCTCTGCTTCTCTCTATTCGCTCGTTCCATCTTTCCCTCTACTTCTCTCTTTCTCTCGTTCCATCTTTCTCTCTGCTTCTCTCTTTGTCTCGTTCAATCTTTCTCTCTGCTTCTCTCTTTCTCTCTGCTTATCTCTTTCTCTCTGCTTCTCTCTTTCTCTCGTTCCAGCTTTCTCTCTGCTTCTCTCTATTCTCTCGTTCCATCTTTCTCTCTGCTTCTCTCTTTTCTCTCGTTCCATCTTTCTCTCTACTTCTCTCTTTCTCTCGTTCCATCTTTCTCTGTACTTCTCTCTTTCTCTCCTTCCATCTTTCTCTCTACTTCTTTCTCTCGTTCCATCTTTATCTCTGCTTTTCTCTTTCTCTCGTTCCATCTTTCTCTCTGCTTCTCTCTATTCGCTCGTTCCATCTTTCTCTCTACTTCTCTCTTTCTCTCGTTCCATATTTCTCTCTACTTCTCTCTTTCTCTCGTTCCATCTTTCTCTCTGCTTTTCTCTTTCTCTCGTTCCATCTTTCTCTCTGCTTCTCTCTTTCTCTCGTTCCATCTTTCTCTCTGCTTCTCTCTTTGTCTCGTTCAATCTTTCTCTCATCTTCTCTCTTTCTCTCTGCTTCTCTCTTTCTCTCTGCTTCTCTCTTTCTCTCGTTCCATCTTTCTCTCTGGTTCTCTCTTTCTCTCGTTCCATCTTTCTCTCTACTTCCCTCTTTCTCTCTCTACTTCCCTCTTTCTCTCGTTCCATATTTCTCTCTGCTTTTCTCTTTCTCTTGTTCCATCTTTCTCTCTCCTTCTCTCTATTCTCTCGTTCCATCTTTCTCTCTGCTTCTCTCTTTCTCTCGTTCCATATTTCTGTCTGCTTCTCTCTTTCTCTCGTTCCATCTGTCTCTCTACTTCCATCTTTCTCTCTGCTTCTCTCTTTCTCTCGTTCCATCTTTCTCTCTACTTCTCTCTTTCTCTCGTTCCATCTTTCTCTCTACTTCTCTCTTTCTCTCGTTCCATCTTTCTCTCTGCTTCTCTCTTTCTCCCCCCCCCCCTCCCCCCTTTCTCTCACTTGAAAACCTCTGCCCCTTTCCAGAATGAAGGAAAAATAAATTGTGACGTGATGCTAAACATGAATTTCTCGCTTTGGAGGAGAAATAAAAAGCTAAAAGCACAAGCACTCAAAACTAGAGCATCCTGTCTGGGTTGTCCTTAGAGTCAGGCGTTGATTGTTTTCTCCAAGTCAAACCTTAAACGTAACTTCACCTTAAAGCATTCAATACCAAGCCCCTATGGGAAAAAATGAAGACACCCTGGTTGGTATAATACTGAATTCTTTGTCACAAAGACCATGATACTAAAAAAGGAAGTAAGGCCCCCAATGTAATCATGAAAGGCTTATTAATTGCAGAGCCTCAAATTCTACAAAATGTCATAGTTTGCACAAAAGGGCTTAAAGATGTACGTGGGCAGATTTTAAAAAGAAGGTTGCTATATCTTGCATTGATTTTAAGCCATAACTGAGTTGAAAAGAAGAAAATATTCCGACATTTTCTAACGGCAAAAAAAAAAACAACCAAAAAACAAGACCCATTTTCTTTGTCATGATTCGGATATTGTTAAAACTCACGCTGAGAGTGAGTTGTTGTTGTTTACCAGGGCCATGAGAAATTGGCTGGTGGCCTTGAACGGTCCTCGCCAAATTAGAGTTGGTGAGTAAATAAATGTAAAGTTAAACTGCTAGAGTCACGCTTGTCGGCTTTAATGTTCGTGATTAATAAGTAATGGAGTAGGGGTGAAACAAGGTGGGGACAGTTGACATTGTTAAGTATGACTAGACAAGTTTTTGCACGTTAACTGGCTGGTAGAATAGTGCAGACGTATTACTACAATTAAAATGGTGGGAGGTTTCGACCTATGAGATAGCTGAACTAATTGGGCCAGCGGACTAGCACGCTGGGTAGTTGGATAGTATAAGACATCGTGTAACGTTCAGATTTGGTGAATACAGACGAGAGAAGCATCGTTTCGTGAAGTATCTCCGGTCGACCAGTACCTGAACTGTGTGCTTTGAAGACAAGAAGTCCTTGCTAACGGACTGACTGAGCTCTAGAAAGAAAGGTCTGAGTGGGCTGACCTTTGAAAGCCCACGCTGCGCTATTTTGATGTTCGCGCCTCTCAGTAGGCGTGAGCAATGGTAATATATCTTAATTATTCAAGTATAATAGAGATCGGAGATAGAGAGAGAACTACAGCCTCATAGGAAGACTAAGGAAACCCCAGCTGGCACTCGACCACGAGTGTCCTGTATGATAGATCTATTGCCATAGTATGATTGGAATAATATAGCACATTGTTGATGAATTGAATAGTGATTGTGCATAAAATATAGTCTTTTGGCAACTGCTTAAATTACCTACAAGCCGAAGAGTGCTTCTGTAGGCTTTGAACGTACTGGGCTCTCCTAACATTTAAGCCCATATGATTTATGGAGAGTTTGCCTGGCGACTGGCCAGTGGCGACTCAACTGTCACTTTAAATTGATATCCAGTTTCGTATAATATACCTATTTACTATTGATTGCAGTACCTCCATAGTTACATGAATATCATTGGTTAAGTTATTAATTAGAGTTTTTGGTTTGAATATATACCTCTATTGTCTTTTGTTTTGTTATTAATATTTATGTAAACTATGGCCTGACCGGCCTGACATATATACGCTCTAGTTATTTAGTACTTTTCTTGTGTGGTTGTGTCCGAGTGTGAGTTAGCTGCCTCTCGTGCAGTCGTAACATCCCCAAGACCCTAACTCTGCTCGTGACATCTGGAGGGGACCCCACTGACATCTGAAGAGGACCCGTCACCTTCTGACATCTAGAGAACACTACTATCATCGGAAGAGGACCCCGTCAACAGCTGCAGGTCTACCACTCTAAGACTCCACTGTTATTTATGTAATTTTTGTAGTTTATAGTTTTGTATACTGCTAATTTTTTTTTTGTTTCTCCCCCACATGTCTGGCATGTCCTCTCGTCATTGATCCTGGGACCACTACGAGGGACTGACAGCTAGCATCAGGAAAAGACAAGACCAGCGCTGTGGACCAAAGGAAAGAGCCAGTCCATTTTGCCCAGTTAAGTGAACCATCTGTATTTGTCTTCGTTTGAGGGGTTCGTCGTTCCAGCTCCCCTACTTTTGACAGGCATTATTTTTTTCTTTTGTGTTAGATTAGATAGGCGGGAGGTTGGAAGGGATCGAGACTCAGCATACCTCTTTTTGCCAGACTAGCAGATCTAGATGGCGTTTGAAACGGATAGGAGATACGCTTTGCCTTGAATAGTTCTGTAGGGACCTGTTTTTCGTATAGATTGTTAGCGTTCTATCTTCCTCGTATTTTAGGAAGACGTCTCTCCTGTTCTTTTTCTTACCTTTTTGTAGATAGTTTCAGGTTAGTCAGGTCTGTTGTCGTTTGTTCTTTCTGTTAGTCTCGTCTTACTCTCCATGTAATTCTTTTCCATTATAGTGTTGCATTATTATATTTTGTATTCATACTTGCTATATTATTGCCTGGGATAAATCACGTGTCTAGGGCACGTTGAGAGATAATCTGGATATTAGAGTTGTTAGGCTGGTATAGCCAAGGAAGTTCATATCGTGAATATTGATTTATTCCGATTTATAGCAGAGGGAACGCTGCTAGGAGTGTACGGAAAATACACTGGGAATATTACATTGGTATCGTTAGTAACGACCAATCACGGAAGCAGTAGACTGACTGCTTGAGGATTAGGAGAAATAAGTGGAGTTAAGTGATCGCTGAGATAGCTCAACCACTACTTGGTTGACTAAGACGTACAGTTTGTTGTTGATTTCGTTAATTTCGTTCATACTGCAGGAACGAGCACCCGCAGAGTGCAATTGATAAATTGCTTCAAGGGAGAATAAAGTTGGAGATTTTTCAGGAGCTGTCCTCGATTAGGACATTATTATATCGTATTATCGACCGATATCATGGCCGAACTACAGAAATATTTGGAACTGGCCCAATCATTTGACATACCGGAAGCTCAGCGTGCTTCTTGGGTAGACCAGAAACTGAAAGAAGAACGAGAAGAAAAGGCCGCGGAGAGATTACGAGAAGAAAAAGCCGCGGAACGAGAAGATAGAGCCGCGGAACGCGCGGAAAAACAGGCTCAAAGAGAGTACGAGCTCGCTTTGAAACAGTTAGAAGCGAAGCAAGCCCAACCTACCGGGGCTCCGGAAGTTACTTCCAATAATAAAACGAAGCCTAAATTGCCAACCTTTAATGATAAGGTTGATCGTATTGATTCCTACCTACACCGCTTCGAACTCCATGCCGTTTGCGCGGGATGGCAGCGTAGTGAGTACACGTCATGCCTCGCCAATCTTTTGACAGGGAGAGCGTTGGAAGTTTTCCATAGCCTCACTATTGATGACGCTAGGGACTATGACATTCTAAAGACCGCGCTATTAAAGCGTTTCCAACATACGGAAGATGGATTTCATAAGCGTTTCCGCGATTGCAAGCCGGAGGCATCTGAGAATTTCACTACTTACGTGGACCGCCTCCGCCACCTACTCAGCCGTTGGACTGAGTTGGCCGGTGTGGAAGAGGGAAACTATAAGAAACTATATGATTTGATAATTAAAGACCAAATATATATGTCCTGCCACACGGACCTGGTGGCGCATTTTAAGGAACAAGCCCCCAAAACTACCGGCGAGATAACATCGATAGCGGAACGGTATGCTGCAGCTCACCCTAATCGATCGTTAGCTAAAGCTAAAGTAAACGAACCGTGTTACGCCGGCGCTGCTACTAAGACACCGGTACCGTCGAGACAATCAAGACAGCCCTTTCGACAGTCGCCGCAGGTTCGTCCACGGTCCGAGCCGCGGGTTAGCAGGAGGCAACCGAATCCCCATAAATTTTCTCGGGACTGGGAACCCCGATATACACGTCCTTTCCCTACCGGAGGACCGCGTAACAACTACTATCAAGCGCCCACATTTCCTTCTTATCGAGGTACACCTCGAAGGGATGATAATCCAGTCTACTGTTATAGATGTGGCGCCGGAGGCCACATTGCGCGACAATGCAGAGTTAGATTAGATGCGGCAAATGCATGCTCTGTAGCATTCACCGAAAACCGCGGTTACAGAACTAGGAATGCCGAAACCGTAGATAAAGTTATTCCAGTTATGTCCGCCCTCCACGAGCGAGGCGCGCTGACATTGTATGAGGGACGAGTAAACGCCATACGAGCATCCGTATTGCGAGATTCAGGCTGTACGACCGTCGGTGTACGTGAATCGCTGGTCCGTCCTGCACAACTCCTGGATCGCGATGCGACATGCATTACTTTTGGTGGTTCAGTTGAACATTTTCGTTTGGCGGAAATATATGTTGACACACCGTTTATAACTGGTGTTGTCACGGCCTGCGTGCTACCAAATCCGGTCGCCGACCTAATCATTGGGAATATTCCCCACTTAAAGGACGTCTCCGATTGCGAACTCGGGATTTGGGATGATAACGACATTGCGTGTGTCACGACAAGACAACAATCGCGTCGCCAGAGTGACGACACATTACGATCGCCTGTCGTCGATTTGGATGTAACCCCCGAGATTTTTCGTAACGAACAGCGCACAGATCCATCACTAAAGCCCCTCTTTGTTAAGATTGATCCGGACAACCCGGATACATCCAGGTTCTGCCTTAAAGACGACCTCCTATATCGCGTTTTTCGGGGAAAGCGCGAAACTATTTTGCAATTGGTCATACCGAGATCATTTCGCCGAGACATCACCCGCCTCGCGCACGACACGCCATTAGCGGGCCACCAAGGCAAAGCGAGAACAAAATCGAGAGTCCTGTCTCAGTTTTTTTGGCCCGGGGTTTACGGGGACATAAATAGCTATGTGTCGCGTTGCGATACATGCCAGAAAAGAACCCCCAAAGGAAAAACTTCGCGGGCGCCTATACAAGAGATGCCGCCGGTTTCCACTCCATTTCAGCGAGTTGCCGTCGACATCGTCGGGCCATTACCGAAGTCGGATAGAGGCCATCGGTTTATTCTATCAGTAATCGATTATGCCACCCGTTGGCCTGAGGCTGTCCCTTTAAAGGAAATATCGGCCGATCACGTCGCCGAGGCATTGGTGACCATATTCACACGTGTCGGATTCCCGTCCGAATTATTATCCGATAGAGGTCCGCAATTCACCTCTGACCTTTTCAGGAAAGTATTGGAACTTACGGGCATTAGGCAGAAACTTACGTCGCCATACCATCCACAGTCCAATGGCTGTTGCGAGCGCTGGAATGCCACCATGAAAACTATGCTGGCACGCGTTTCCGCCGATAGACCTGGTGACTGGGACCGTCGACTTCCGGCCATCTTGTTCGCATATAGGGAACTCCCAAATGCGACAACGGGTTTTTCCCCGTTTGAACTGTTATACGGTCGAAAACCACATGGCCCGATGGCCATTTTACGCGATTTATACGCCGGTTCTGATACCGACGTTCCTGATACGCGATCCGCGTATCAGTACATAGTCGATCTCCGACATAGAATAGTTAATGCATGCGACCTGGCTCGACAATTTGCATGCGTACGGACCAGGTCATTTATAGGATATCGCGATCGGGGTAGTCGGTTAAGAACCCTGTCAGTCGGAGATCGGGCATTGGTGCTGTTACCAGAAACGAATAACAAGCTACTCCTCACTTGGAAAGGCCCCTTTCTAGTTAAAAAGCGACTCTCGAGAGTTAATTATCTCATTACCATACGTGGTAACGATAAGGTGTACCATATTAATATGTTGAAAAAGTATCTTACCGATGATCAAACTCATCACGATCATTCATGCCATGTTGTGGCCCAAGCAAACGCAGCGATGGTCACTATCGATGACAACGACCGGGAGCCATTATCTATGACTAGATCGCTCCTATCCTTGCAAGCCACAGAGGACGCGACTTCCGTTAATATCAATCCAGAGCTGGATCAAAGTAAGACACAGGACATCATGAATCTTGTTCGGGAGTTTTCGCCAGTATTCACTGATTTGCCGGGTAAAACATCCTTAGTTCAACACGTCATCCGGTTGCAGTCGGACGTACCCGTGTTTGTCAAACCCTACCCGCGCCCGCTGCAAGCGCACGACACCATACAGTCCGAGGTGGAAAAGATGCTCAGCTTAGGAGTCATTGAGCGCTCGACGAGCCCTTACTGCTCGCCGATTGTACTAGTAAAGAAAACAGACGGTTCCGTTAGATTTTGTATCGATTACAGGAAGCTTAACGCCCTAACCATTTACGATGCTGAACCTATCCCGAATCAGGAAGATCTATTTGCGCGATTGGCCGAGTCGTCCGTGTTTTCGAAAATAGATTTGGCTAAAGGCTACTGGCAAATCCCAATGGAAGAGGCCAGTAAACAGTACACAGCGTTTCAGACCCCTATGGGTCTCATGCAATGGAGATTCATGCCATTCGGTCTCGTAACGGCACCAGCGACATTTGCGAGGATGATGAACATCCTATTGCAGCAGACACCATGCGTCCTAAGCTACTTTGACGACATTTGCGCTTTCCATACGGATTGGAAAGGCCACTTAGCACTTCGTCAAGTGCTTAGTAAACTTCGAGATGCCGGGCTTACAGCTAAGCCTAGCAAAGTCTTCCTGGGTTATACGCAGATTAACTTTCTGGGACATACTATCGCCAAAGGCGTCCAAACACCGGACGACAGTAAGATAAGTAAGATTTTAAAACTCCAGGCTCCTCATACTAAGAAGCAGGTTCGTAGCCTGTTAGGCTTCTTAAGCTATTATCGGAAATTCGTTCCTAATTTTTCGGCCCTTACGGCCCCGTTATCCGATCTTACAAGAAAAGACAGACCCAACAAAATTACCTGGAATACGCAGTGCGCCACCGCGCTCGCGACAGTGCAGCAACTGTTCTCCAGTTCGCCGCTGCTTATCCTACCGAATATTAGGCGCACCTTCACCGTCCGAACTGACGCGTCGGACCAAGGAATTGGAGCTGTTTTGCTTCAGGAAAGAGATGGCTTATTGCGCCCTTGTATGTACGCTAGCCGGAAATTACTTCCGAGAGAGCAGAGATACGCTATTATAGAGCGAGAATGCCTGGCGATTGTATACGCCGTAGACGCGTTTTCCCGCTACCTACTTATGACGGAATTCGTCATCGAGACAGACCATAAACCGTTGTTATTTTTAAAATTGAACCGAGCCAAGAACGCTCGTTTGACCAGATGGAGTCTGGCCCTTCAGGAATACCGCTTCATTATAAAGGCCATTCCTGGTGGAGATAATGTCCATGCCGACCTATTATCACGGTTACCTTAATCTTGTTGTATTTAGGTCTGTCATATGTATTGGCGTTGGATACTGATTAGCACCTCATTCAGAGACCGAGGGATGGTATCACATATTGTTCACCCATTGTGAACACTTTTCACCTACCCCTGTGCTTTCCTTTGTTCCAACAGCTATTTTACTGACGTCGACCCGTATTTTGGCCACACCAGACGTTGTTGCCTAGGGTCGAGGACGAGAAGTCATGGCAGACCAGGAGTCCAGATCCACTAATGCCATCGATGCTACTATAGTTATCTTTTCTTGAGTATTATTCATTGTATGTATGCATTCCTGATGACATTCGCACAGGATCAGTGTTGTACTCTAAAATTTTAGAGTTATGATTGTTAATATCTACGTATTTAGAGGTAAGATTTAATCCTCAGAGAGATATATACTTTTGGACGGAGCCTTAAGATTTTCATGAAGTTTTGTCCATCAATGATACCCGTCCTGTAGGTTTTTTTCAACTTTAGTACTAGTCTTAGTTATTACCTAGTATTCTTAGTTAAGTTAACCTTTCGAGCAATTTCTCGACTCATGCCTTCCCTTTACGATAATAATTTATATCGTTAAAATTGCAAATTTTAACTGGGGTGGGGGATATGTCATGATTCGGATATTGTTAAAACTCACGCTGAGAGTGAGTTGTTGTTGTTTACCAGGGCCATGAGAAATTGGCTGGTGGCCTTGAACGGTCCTCGCCAAATTAGAGTTGGTGAGTAAATAAATGTAAAGTTAAACTGCTAGAGTCACGCTTGTCGGCTTTAATGTTCGTGATTAATAAGTAATGGAGTAGGGTGAAACAAGGTGGGGACAGTTGACATTGTTAAGTATGACTAGACAAGTTTTTGCACGTTAACTGGCTGGTAGAATAGTGCAGACGTATTACTACAATTAAAATGGTGGGAGGTTTCGACCTATGAGATAGCTGAACTAATTGGGCCAGCGGACTAGCACGCTGGGTAGTTGGATAGTATAAGACATCGTGTAACGTTCAGATTTGGTGAATACAGACGAGAGAAGCATCGTTTCGTGAAGTATCTCCGGTCGACCAGTACCTGAACTGTGTGCTTTGAAGACAAGAAGTCCTTGCTAACGGACTGACTGAGCTCTAGAAAGAAAGGTCTGAGTGGGCTGACCTTTGAAAGCCCACGCTGCGCTATTTTGATGTTCGCGCCTCTCAGTAGGCGTGAGCAATGGTAATATATCTTAATTATTCAAGTATAATAGAGATCGGAGATAGAGAGAGAACTACAGCCTCATAGGAAGACTAAGGAAACCCCAGCTGGCACTCGACCACGAGTGTCCTGTATGATAGATCTATTGCCATAGTATGATTGGAATAATATAGCACATTGTTGATGAATTGAATAGTGATTGTGCATAAAATATAGTCTTTTGGCAACTGCTTAAATTACCTACAAGCCGAAGAGTGCTTCTGTAGGCTTTGAACGTACTGGGCTCTCCTAACATTTAAGCCCATATGATTTATGGAGAGTTTGCCTGGCGACTGGCCAGTGGCGACTCAACTGTCACTTTAAATTGATATCCAGTTTCGTATAATATACCTATTTACTATTGATTGCAGTACCTCCATAGTTACATGAATATCATTGGTTAAGTTATTAATTAGAGTTTTTGGTTTGAATATATACCTCTATTGTCTTTTGTTTTGTTATTAATATTTATGTAAACTATGGCCTGACCGGCCTGACATATATACGCTCTAGTTATTTAGTACTTTTCTTGTGTGGTTGTGTCCGAGTGTGAGTTAGCTGCCTCTCGTGCAGTCGTAACATCCCCAAGACCCTAACTCTGCTCGTGACATTCTTCTAGTAGAATTAAAAAGTATGGCAGGAAATTTCTGTGCTTCAGTTTACACATATAATGGAAACCCAGTTTTAATTATCACACCTGTGTATTCCCCGAGACAGCGGGCCGACGAGTGTCACTAAATCCTTCTTTTTCTTTGTTTAGCAATAAGGTGTTTTTCTGTACTCTGTCCACAGACTAATAAATTAACCAGACTGGAAACACGAGCTTCGGGCTGTGTGGTTTTTACGGGATTTCCCGAGCGGGGACCGTATAATCAACATGGCCACCGTTCGGGAAATTCCGATTCGAGTTCTATCTGCAGTAGAAATTTCTTTTTATTTGTTAAGATAGATAGTACAGTCATGTATTAATTTCTTGGTGCGGAACCAAACTTCCGCGTTCAGTAGGCGCGTCAAAATGGTATCATTGAAAATTGTAGCTATGCTGAAGCGTCGGCCACTACCGTAAACCTGACATGGCGGATGGTTCATGACCTTTCGCTGTTTTGTGACGTCACACAATGGGATCATCCAGTCTGGGTATTTTATTAGTCTGTGACTCTGTCTAACAGTTGACCTACACTCTGTCCGAGTTTATGGAAGATCAAGAAACCTACGCCCATGAAATCACGGGAAAACTTGAGCGCTACTACGTCATGCTGCTGCATCTGACGTCACGAACCTGTTGGGACGACGTCATAGAAGCTGGTCTGGCGGTGGAAAGGGAAGAACGACGAGGGTCGGCGCCGAAAAGAGTGAACGAGTTGAGAAAGATGCAACGAATTCGGCAAAGGTATTTAAAAAGAAGAGAAAAAATTAGAGAGAGAAATAAAAATAAAAATGGAAATTTGGCTTTTTTGGCGCCAAGGGGGGGGGGGGTGGGGGGTATCATACTAAGTCCGGTCAGACACAGCCAGTCGCAGGCAGCAAAATGTGCACCAAAGAAATAATGGCAGAAGGTGACTGCGTATGACCGGGCTTGGTATGACAGGCTCTTCCCAGATATAATACTAAGATGATATACTAAGAATACCCGAATACCCTATCTATAGGACATTATGGTGTGCACTTCTTGTCGGCCAGCATCTGACTGTGTGTGACCTGACTTAGTATGATAACTCCCTACATTTGGACAACCGATAAATAACTTTATTCATATAATTAACATTAACAACGCTGTATCTGAAGAATATAATGGTATTGAACATACATGTCACCTGTCACCTGTCACCTGTCGGCTTCATCGTCATCGATGTTAGCTGCTACAGTGGATGTCACGACAAAATCTCCTCCACCCAATCCTGTCCTTAGCTTTCCTAGTTAGTTCACTTATTTCCAGCTGGCTGACTTTCTTGATGTTATCGTGATATGTAATGGGTGGTCTTCCTTGTTTTCTCTTTGTTTCTGTCTTTCCTTGAAGGATTGATATCATAAGGGCCGTGCTTTTGTTTCGGGCCCGGTGGCCGATGTATGCAAGTCTTCTTTTATTTATTTCAGGTGTTATTCTTCTGGTGGTGCCAAGCTGTTCTAAGATGCTTGTATTTGTTCTCCTTTCTGTCCAACTTATTCTGAGTAGCCTTCTGTAAAGCCACATTTCAGCTGCCTCCAATCTTGTTATGTCTGCCTTTTTGAGTGTCCAGGCTTCACAACCATATAGTAGGACTGGCCAGATCAAGCACTTAAGTATGTTCACTTTGAGGTCCGTTGGTGTGCCTCTATCCTTCCAAATGTTGTTTAGTTGAACCATTTTGTGTTTTGCCATTCCTATCCTTGTTTTTATGTCCTTTGAACATACATGTAGTAACTTAGTAATGTTGTGTACGTGAAAATTGATCTATTTGCATAATTATTCGGTTATAATCATACTACTGTTGAAACATTGCTCATTATATTATTGAACGGTTAGAATTCTAAGGGATTCAAGTGACATTGTACCACTTTTAAGAAAAGAGCAATAACCAACATTTCAGTATAAACCAACGGAATTACATACATGTTTGCAATACCCAGATCAACTCTTGGAGTAAAATTAAATCCTAAATATTAAATTCGCCTGGTTTATTCAGGATATGATGTGTTTTTGCTTTTTTCTCAAAACAGTCAAAGTCGACTTACATCCTTTCTAGTTCTAACACGTTCAATTTAATCTGAAGCCATTCATAACCCTCAGATATTTCAAGCTCACTAAAACTCTCCCAACATGACAGTTTGTCTGCCGTGAATACCCGGATACGACAATACGTGACCTGTAATTGACCTCTCTGTTGACAGCCCAGTAAGCGGCGGCACCAGGCGGAGTCCTGATGACGTCAACATTGGTACTTGGATCAGAAGCGATGATCCAGTCGTGAGGAAAGATTTGGATGACAGAAGAGCAGAGCGCTGTGTGACACTGTGCAGACTGATCTATCTGATGGACTGCATGTTGAGGGAGACTCTGCACCAAATCTACTTCAACTCGTTGGCGGTGGGTGTCATATCTTTGTCACTGTCCGTAGGCGTTTAGTAAAGTGATTTTGCAAAATTTCTGTAAGTGGCAAACAAGTACAGAAAAAAATCGTAGGGATCAAAACAGAATGTTACAGTAGAAGCACGAAATGTTAACATTGCGCCTCGCTTTATTCTTTGTCCAAGTTTCAGTTACTGATGATCGCAGAAAAGCATTAGGGGTACGAAATTAATTAGTATCACCAACATAAAATAATAGAACACATTTCATTTGATATAATGATAAAATACTCCGTAGTTTTGGAGCCTATCGATAACAGATGAGTTTTCTTGTCTCTTTATATACTAGATTAAAACGTGATTTTTTTAGAGATTGGCATCTGTGGTCTTTTCCCTTAGAAGGACATGGTTGAACGATAGCAACACAGCGGTCTATGCTTCCTTTCGCGTGATCGGGTGACAGAATGGAGGGTGATGTAAATTTAATTTAACTACATAACTCATGTAAACTTTAAAAAAAAAGAAACAGTGAAAGATGATTGGAGAATATTTTGAATGTCATTAAAATTCAATTCGTTACAGAAAACTACCGAGTATTTGGCGCTGCACATAGAAAGTTTTCCGTCCGAGAGTGACATCAAAGCTATCGTGAAAGGTTATATTGGAGATCTAGATATTCCTATCGCCGAAACCGGCACTGATGATGATGACGATGGCGATGATGACTTTGGCGGCAGAGGTGGCGCCGGGATGGGGGACGGTGAAGGCGGTAAGCAGGGGGGTGAGAGCACCAGTCAGAACACAGACAAACCGAGCACGTCTGAGCGCAAGAAGGACAGCGGGAAAGGAAAGAAACTTCAGGTGAGTCAGAGATCTGGCGCTAGTCAAACAGATGTGGCAGCCCAGCAGCAGCAAGCTGGGGCCACATCAAGACCAGCCACAGGAAGCCGCACTAACAACGAATCTGACCCCTCCACCACCTGGGTCACAGCCACCATCGGCACGTCCACGGCCATGCAAGAGTTTGTCAGCGACTCTGTGGTCCCGTCTCAGTCCACGCTGGACAATGCTGTGTATTCTCCTGGGCATGGTGAGCTGGACGTGACTGATTCCTTCGACTCCACCACGTCCACTCTGTCAGACGAAGGCGACGAAAACTCTATGGGAGGAAGTATGGGTAATTTGCTCATGTTTACACGCTCTGGCGAACGTGATGACAACCATGAAGAAGGTGACCTGGATGCGCCGGTTATCACAGGAACAGAGATGCGGATCTATAGAATGCCCATGGAGCCAACGTACGATCAGCTGTTGAACGAGCGACAGGGTAGCTTAACAGATCAGGACACAGAACCAGAAGAAGTGACAGTCATTGAGCGAGGAAGCGTTGGTTACGTTACCCAGTCCAATGACACCAGCAGTGTCTTACCCGTGGGTAGACTGGAAAGCAACACACAACAAGGGGCCACGGAACAGGTGGAAGAACATTCTGAAGACTTGACCATCACTTCGGAGGAGAAAAGTTTCGGCACCCTCCAAAAGCGACCAGAGGTCAAAGCTATTAGAACTGACACACCAATCGGGGCTGCGGCGGATTCAAGCGAGGGCAAAGACAAGAAAATTCTTGCACCAGCTCTGGTCAGATCTGGCAACACATCATCCACAGGACTGTCGTCGTCTACTACTGGATCCATGGCGTCAGATATGATCAGCACTACACGCGATGTCGCCAATAATCGTACAAAACAAAATCTCGATAAAAACCGGAGATTTCTAGCTCAATACACCAGAGTCTCCGATACTCCAAAACTCGAACCTAGTGATGTGAACTCGAGTGTCTCGCAATACAAAGGGCGTATCAAAACCTCTGCCAATGTCCAGAGTGGTAATGAAGATCTGGACAGCCATCGGTTCAGCAACGGCAGCCCAGAGAGCAAGTCCAGGGAAATATCCAATGAATGGGTTCCCAGTCCGACTAATGAGTCCACTGACAGGTGTCTCAATGGAAAACCAGCTAGATCTGACCCCAAAGAGGCTCGACTGTCAGATATATTTAAGAGTTTGTTTTCCCAGGTGGTCGAGTCATCTGTGGATCTCCTCAGCCAAGTCGAGGATGACCAAGAAAACAGTTTGTTAGATTTTCCCATCTTGGATGGATCGTCGTGGGAAAGCAATGACATCGGGCAATACATGAATGTGCGCAGTTTACGTGGCAGTTCCGTGGATGCTAATGGGTTACCCAGTGACCTATTATCTCTCAGCGGCGAACACTCGGAGGGCAGTCAGACTCAGACACTGAAATTACAAGAACTGCCGCTGGACAAACACAGGCAGAGCGGTTACGAAACAGAGGACAGCCGTGCTTATTCAGGAGCACAAGAAGATTCCCTGACAATTACTGACAATGGCAATTTGGTGCCACTGGCGCCCAGAAAGTACTATAAAAAAGATAATAATTCAAATACACATGCTGTCGGACTGGAAAGTAGACCTTTAGATATTTTATTCAAGACTCCACACCTGCGGAAAAGAAAGGCCAGCGAAAGCCAGCAGACTACCATGGAAAACTCCGACAGCTTGTTTGGCCAAGTCAAGGAGTTTTATGATGAAGATGAAGAAGTGGCATACCTGAATGCCAACCTGAGTCCTGAACGAGGTTTTCGTGACACATCGTTTGATGGGGTCAAATGGAACCAGTTCTTTGTGGCACAGACCACTGATGGCTACCGGAGGGCAGAATTTACCCAGACCGCGCCAGAAAACACTGGCGAGAATACCCCGGTGGAGAAAAGTCTGTTGCCAGGAACACACTTCACTGACAATGGTGTACGAAAAGACGGGGGCAAGCGAAAAAAAGGAATAAAATCCTCTAACACCAGCATCTCAACCGACAGTTGTACCTCGAACGTTCAATTTTTCAATGAGAATAGAAGACACTCAGAGGACAATATTGTTCCACAAGCGGAAGCTCAGCAAGGGCAGGCAAATCAGCAAGAAAATGGACAAGAGGAAACTACAAGTCAAAATATTGAAAGTCCTGCAGTAGAATATGGTTCTGATGATCGGGAGAGGGTGGTTAATAGTGGCAACAGGCAGGACGATCAGCCACAAGCTACCACTCCGGAGGACCCAGAATCGGAAAATGGACCTCATTCTTCGCCTCAAGTCAGCGGTCGATCAGGTGGAAATAACACCAAGAAGCGCCACCCACCCACGCCTAGTTTTCTGGCCGAAGACTCAGGTTATAAAGACATACTACAGATAGGGGCCATGCTCCCTAAACTGCTGCCCACCATGTTCCAAAGTCAGGAACCCAAACATGCGAGTGGACACTCGGATCCCAGCACTTCACACTCTCAAGACGTACACTTTAACAGCGCCCGCACATCACTTTCCGTGGTGTCCTCTCAACATACACACACCTGTAGCAGCTTTGAGGATGCCGAAGATAAGTGTTCGTTATCGAAAGTGGTAGAAAATGATACCGAAAATGATTTGACAGATAATGTATTCGAGTTAAGCCTCGACGGGAGTGTCAGGCATCGCCCCGCCGATGATGAAATGATCAAGAACGGGAAGGAACTACCGACCGACAAAAAAGATGATGAAAGTGCTGGTGGTTCAATAGAGACTGATAATGATGATGATACAATAAACGGAGGTAGTGGTAGTGGCGGTGGTGGTGGTGGTGGAGGTGGGGGAGGAGGGGGAGGTAGTTCTCAGTCATCAGACAGCTCCAGGAAACGGTTTCAACCAGAGTTAAAGCCCTTGTTCCACGCCTCCCTGTGTCTGGACAAGGGACTGGTGGTCATGACGCCTGATGTGTATGATTTTACCGCTGCCGCCTTCAACATGATCCACGACATGGAAGAGGTATTGGAGAACTAAACTGTATGTCTGTATGAGTGTGTATGTGAGTATCATGACGTTATGGGTTGAATTGGAATAGAAAGTGAGAGATCAGCTATGGGTGTGTCCTGACACAAAGTAGGAAATGAAGGCCAGATCCCACCAGGGTTATAATTGAATAAAATTATTTGCACTCAACTTGAAGTGAACCTGATAACAACGAAGTAATATTTTGTCGTTAATCGACTGCGTCTTAAGAATTATGTCGTCCCTGGATTGTTTGAGTTAGCCCTGGAGAAGATCCTCTGCTTGGACAGCTGGGCGTAACCATCCAGTCAGTCGGCCAATCAAAACTGGCTGGTGCTCAACTAGGCTTACACCATCATTTGGGGTGGGGGGGTAGTATGGTGGAGATTTGACTGCAACAGCACAGATAATGCGGCCGGGGGTAGGGGTGTCACGTAACCCTGTCTTGACCATGATAACTTGCGAGTGAAGCTGTAGGTTCGTGGTATGTAAGATGTACTCAATGTATAGAAGAGATTTTAGAAGGTGAAAGACGCTGTTACTGAGAATGAAATACCGAATGTATGTTGCAGTGTATATCAGTGAGTTTCTTTCACAGCCAGAGAATCTGACATCTTTCTTTTGAGAAAACATAGACTGTACAGAACTGTCTTATTTAACCTCATTTTTATTGAGAGAATGTTTTATAAAAAGAACAAAAAAACTAAATTCAAAATGGCAACTTTTCTCACAAATCGTTTTTGGGCCCAGTACAGTCATTATGATGCTGTTAAGCTCGTTGAAAATCTAGATTGCTTCATGGCAATAACCTACCCCCGTCTTTAGGGGCGTTGTATTATTTCTGACTGGACATCGCCAGCACTGCCACTATTCATCTCAGCGTCTTGATTAGTTTATCTTCACATCTTCACCGCTATCATCAACATCGAGTCAGTCAGTCCATGGGCATCCAGTGCCGTCGGTAACAACCAGTTCAAATGTTAGGAAATTGGATCAAGTATGGATCTGTAGGCAGAGATTTAGATCACATCACCACTGACATAATTTTGCTGTTCAAGAAAAAGGAAAATGTTCCGTCTGGTGTACCATATTCATTGTGTTCATCTTCATTCTGGGTATAACTGTAACAGACCAAGCACCATCGACGGTTCGACGCCTCACATTTTGCTTCACACTACCACAGTAGGCGCTGCTCACACCGTTATCCAGCGGCGGGTGTATGTAGCGGGCAGTGCCCGTTGTGGTACTGTGAAGAAAAATTCATGGGCGGCGATCCACCGGTATGGTGCCTACACTAGCCTGGGTCTGTTCCAGCCCTTATGATCACTGATGCCAGCGTGAATGATGTGATCTATTGCAGCAACTGATGTCCATTGACACCCTGACCACCAACCCCGCCTTCCTCCCCTTCACCCGGTCTGTACCCCGAGAGGACACACAAGAGAAGAAAATCCGTGGGCCAAGCTTAGATCTTGTACTTCGACGGGACCCCCAAATGGTCAAGTACGATCTTATAGTTCTTACATAATAATAATAATAATAATAATAATAATAATAAATAGAATTTCTATAGCGCATTTCTAATAAAATTATTACTCAATACGCTGTACATTGCATCAATGATTCATGCATACACTTTCCAAATCTCAAACTAAAACACGCACTCTCATCCATACAAACTTTCAGTTTCTCGCACATAGACGCTCTTAGTCATATAGCACTAGGTTATATAATCAATTACAACATCAAAGTACAGAAAAGAATTTTGAAAATTTAACAGTTTCGGAGGAAAAGGTGATGTTTTACACTTTTCTTAAAGCTTTCAAGATTCGGTGATTCACGAATGTTCAAGGGTATCTGGTTCCAGACAAAAGGTCCAAAATAGTTGAAGGATCTATGGTCTATAGTTTTATAGTTTTTAGATGGGATTCTTAAGATTGTTTTGTCACTTGATGAACGAGATGGTGTGTAGACTTGTAAAGAATTTTTGAGATAGCTGGGTTCGGTGTTATTTAAACATTTGTAGCAAAAAACAGCAATTTTGTATGTAATTCTTTCTGTTATAGGAAGCCAGTGCAGTTCTCTTAACAAAGTCATAACGTGGTCAGCTTGTTTTTTCTTGGTAATCAATTTGGCTGCGTTGTTTTGAATGATTTGAATTTTAGACAGTTTATCTGATGTTATTCCGGCAAGAAGAGAATTGCAATAATCTATTCGAGATAAAATGAGTGAAGTAGATCTAACTAAAGTTTTGGTAATAATAATACATAATTATTTCGCTGTATTCATAGACATGTCGAGACCTTAGTTCTTAATTGTTCAAACACCACTTTTTGCACAACTGAGAAATTCAATGTTAAACGTTTGCGGCTTTAGTCATTATGATATGATAAGGAGCTAGAATAAAATTGGAACTGTGAAAAAGCTTGACAAGTGTCACAAGGCATTTTAACCAAGCGTCAAAGTGTGTTTTTCTTATACCTTTTCTACATACTAAAAGATTTCCAGGTTTTCAGAAAGAGAAGACAGAACAAACAAGACCCAAGGTTGTGGTGTCCTGTCTACTTTTCTTTAATCCTCAGTTCTCTGTACGAAGTCAATAGTTTTATAGAATTAAGTTAACTTTTACTGTTTCACAGAAAGATATAAACCATTTCCCCTTATATAGCAGTAAACGAGGGCAACGTGTGTAAATATAATATTATATCGGGCCTTGATGGGCCGTGTAACTATTACTGTGTAGGTGTGTCTTCTTTGGAAAGGAACTCGCGGATTCCTTCACTACCATTCACTGTAGCGGATCTACTATGAAATTAATGGAGCTTAAGCTTCAGAGCACCAAATTTCGGAGGGCCCTGAAGAAACGGTTCTTAATGAGTGAGTTTTGGATTTTTCCCTATTGTCTCTGGTTGCGAAGGGACCCCGTAACAGTTCAAGCTTCAGGATCCCAAAAATGCAGGTCCTCATTCAGCATTTGCCAATAGGTTATGAAAAGTTGAAATCAAACCAGCTGATTACAGTATGAATTATTTTCAGCGTGAAGAACGGCATTTACAACTGTATCGACACAGTGTTCCACTACACAAAGATTTACACTAAAGAGATGCAGCGATTGTTTTTTAAGTACTTCCAGAAACCGACCTTACGGGCCCTTCATGACCCGAACGCTCGTGACGTCGGCGACTTCATCATTGGTCTAAAGTGCCTGGACGCACAGGTATGTAACACGTGATAACTTTTCGTGACTACGATATAAAAAATGTACTGCTTCAATTTTTAATAAGTTACATGGACACCTCCATTTCCTTGAAAGGGGGGGGGGGGTGGGGGAGAATCAGTCTTTGAATTTATTTATTCACCACCACTCTTTATACTATACTGGCCGAAAGTCAACTTTATCACATCTGTGCATTCTGCAAAGGAATTGTGGTATAACAAAAAGATCCAAATGCCGTTATTAATGTGACCTAGATCTAGATACGCGGTGTTGGGCTTGATAGGAGGAAAAGTTACAAGATCTACCTGGCCCTGGTCGTCTAGTAAATAAAAGTGACGTAATTCATTGCGTATTTTGCCCTTGCAACTGTCATAAAATCAAGGCTTTGTCTTCGTGGCGAGTAACGATGGCTTCTGTCTGTCACGCACTGAAAACTTCAAGCATCTCGGCGGTCTGCACTAGCATTGTTAAAATTAAAAGCTGGATCAAGAGTAGGGATTGTGGTTAAGGGCCAGAGGCCACATTTGCGCCAGAATTCACTTTGCAGTTTTATCAAAATGAGATAGACGAGAATCGGCAACACCGTCTGCAGCAAGGATTGAGGTCCCCTCTTGTTTCAAGAACTGTGAAAAACAATGCAAAAATCCAGTAGTACTTAGTAATAGAAAATTTAAAACGTGTATTGTGCATTCAGACAGATTGGCAAAGGGGGAAACAGACTGGCTAACAGGTAAATTAGTCCAACTGAAGCGTGGCAATGTTAGTAAGTGAGCGTAGAATTTGTTGACCTAAAAAAAACAACAAACTCAGGCACAGAAAATCTGTAGGGACGCAGCAAAGCTTGAAGCAACGTTAGAATAAATTATGATGCAAAAAAGTTTGTCTGTTGCAAGGCCATTGCATGAAATATTGCAATAAACTAATTTTGTCTTTTCTTTTCTTTGCCTTCTGTTGTTCTGCATTATTTCTAACTAGATGACCTACCGGACATTGCCCGGAATAAACAATCATGTGCGCCCCCCCCCCCTCTCTCTCTCTCTCTCTCTCTCTCTCTCTCTTTCATATAATAAAAGTAATAAACTACAGTCTTGCTTCAGAACTCATGCGCACCAGAACACTACGCACCAAACTGAACGCTGGATACGGCTACTTTTTATGACATGCACGGTACTATATATTACGAAACAAACATGCAAAAATACAGATGTTACATAGTATTCAACATTGTTATTTATTAAAAATACATGCTTGAAGTAAACAACTTTTAATTATAGCCATCATCTTCCTTATCTCAATTGTCACCTTCCTGCTAAATTTAAGACCTGAAGAGTGTATAGTTTGGTCAGTTAGTCATGCCAAAGGTTGCAAGTTACTGAAATATATAATAAGACTAGAAGTCCTACCGGGCATTGCCCGGAATAAACAATCATATGTTCCCACCCCCAGCCATCTCTCTCTCTCTCTCTCTCTCTCTCTCTCTCTCTCTCTCTCTCTCTCTCTCTCTCTCTCTCTCTCTCTCTCTCTCTCTCTCTCTCTCTCTCTCATATAATAAAAGTAATAAACTTCAGAACTCATGCGCTCCAGAACACTACACACTAAACTGAACGCTTGATACGGTTACTTTTTATGACATGCACGGTACTATATATTACGAAACAAACATGCAAAAATACAGATGTTACATAGTATTCAACATTGTTATTTATTAAAAATACATGCTTGAAGTAAACAACTTTTAATTATAGCCATCATCTTCCTTATCTCAATTGTCACCTTCCTGCCAAATTTCAGGCCTGAAGAGTGTATAGTTTGGTCAGTTAGTCATGCCAAAGGTTGCAAGTTACTGAAATATATAATAAGACTAGAAGTCCTACCGGGCATTGCCCGGAATAAACAATCATATGTTCCCACCCCCAGCCATCTCTCTCTCTCTCTCTCTCTCTCTCTCTCTCTCTCTCTCTCTCTCTCTCTCTCTCTCTCTCATATAATAAAAGTAATAAACTTCAGAACTCATGCGCTCCAGAACACTACACACTAAACTGAACGCTTGATACGGTTACTTTTTATGACATGCACGGTACTATATATTACGAAACAATCATGCAAAAATACAGATGTTACATAGCAATAAATATTGTTATTTTTTAAAAATACATGATTGAAGTAAACAACTTTTAATTATAGCCATCATCTTCCTTATCTCAATTGCCACCTTCCTGCCAAATTTCAGGCCTGAAGAGTGTATAGTTTGGTCAGTTAGTCATGCCAAAGGTTGCAAGTTACTGAAATATATAATAGATGCGACATTTTGCTACATACACCTTTCTCTTTTTGACATGTTTTGACTGGGATTTATTGAGTAATCAAAGTAAATTATCTCACTGCTCTGTCACTCATGGCACTATTGACACGATTGTTATCAACTGTGGGCCGAACAAAAACGAAGACTGTCTTTGAGCATGCACTACTCGGCCCAACAGCATTTAGCGCAGTTGGTTTTTGCCCTCTGCAATTCGCCTGGACAAGACATGATAGCTAGACAAGTGCCATAATTAGTTTACTAAAATTCCCATCCATGCTACTTCATGTGATTATTTTATACCTGTTCGTGAGTTATGGTAAGTTTATAAAATGATGTGTTAGATGATGGTGTATTTCATGTGTATGCCGTTAAACGCTCAGTGAACGGGGATTTCTCTCATGGGGCAATAAACTGATTCTTATCCATCTTATCTCATCTCATCTCATCTCATCTCGTCTCGTCTCGTCTCGCCTCGCCTCGCCTCGCCTCGCCTCGCCTCGCCTCGTCTCGTCTCGTCTCGTCTCGTCTCGTCTCGTCTCGTCTCGTCTCATCTTATCTTATCTTATCTTATCTTATCTTATTTATCTCATCTCATCTCATCTCATCTCATCTCATCTCATCTCATCTCATATTATCTTATCACATCTAGTGAAACAAAGATCTCAATTGGTGCATTACGCTGCTAATAATATTATAACGACCATTGCACATAATCTCAGTTCAGTCAGTCTATCCTCCGCGCGGTCTTATTTCTCTTGAAGTTGAAGATTGCTGACAAACTGCCGGAGTCTCAGCGACTGGGCGTGTTCCTGATTGACATCTCGCCCTACAAATATTCCCTCCGTCTACACGCCCTGACCGACCTCCAGAGCCTTCACCAGGAACTCAGCACTGAGACCATTAGCAGAATTCATAGGCTCATGTCGGTAAATGAAATACGTGTAGTTTGACTATGCCCTTCTAAGTGTGCCCGCGCTTAACCCTTTGGCTACTGGCACTGTGAAAGCTACATTTTCTCAAATCCAGTTTATACTGAGATCCATTTATTATTTCAGTCATGTTCAATGGTAAATATGAATCTAAATTAGGATGTTAAATCTGTATTTAATGGCTAGTCACGGAGAGTCAAAACCTGAAAGTGAAAGAGCAGTAAAGAGGTAATGGTAATGCTGTTTCAGTATTGAGAGGGTTAATGTACTGAACGTTACTGCCTACCCCCAGCCGGCAATCCTATGGAAATCTGATGTCTAGGATTGAGGTCGTTTGCTTATAGGAATGACATCGTTCGGAAACTGATCCCCTGGTTGTGACGTGGCGCTGACGCCGATTTGACTTAGGGGACTTCCCCCATGGTAATCATATCAGCCTCACCGAAATCCTACACACGTTCTACGTTGGATCGACGTAGGGATGCTGTCTGAGTAATTTTCTGTATTTGGACCTTGGAATTTGATACCATCTGTTATTGTGATTTGATAACTTTGGCTTTGAGTTTGAGTTTGGAGGGAGCACACCGACACGATATTGCTCACACTATGCTCGATAAAAGCAAGACGATAGGCAGAATATAACTGAAGTATAGGACAGAATGAGGCTGGACCAGAAGAACCCACCAACCACCCATTGATAAATCTTGGACTATGTTCTCAATTTTTAAATATATATATATATATATATAATACATATTATTAATTATATAGCTGGGCGGACCGTTTTAAAAGCTTCGGAAATGAAATTTTTGATGTACCGGTAATGTAATGAATGACCTGGATGTGACCTAGTTTTGACTGAGCTAGTTGTGGGTAAATCGTTTTGATAAGTAATAAAACATCTTTAAAAATATTCGATAATTTATTTACTTTTAATGTAAAAAAGAATAAAAAATAACGATTTTTAAAACCGGTGGTAAAATAGTAGAAAACAAAATTTTGGGGAAAACCCAGCTAGTTGAATGTAGGTCAGCCATCAAATAGAGCGGTGAGTGGAGGAGGTGAGGCAAACAACTGGCCATGAGTAAAGCTCAGACTACTCATATCAACTGACGAGTACGAAATGCAATGTTTGTCTCACTTAAGAGCAAGGTTAAGGTCACAGAATTTGGGATTTTTTGGAAAAGTTGGTGAAGCCTATTCATACCGTACGACTTTGCTCCGGGTTTTTCCGTTCACGGTAGGTTTAGACATGCTTCTCCATCTCTGCACAAGACTCGACTCTCTGGTCAGGGAACTCTTTCTGTACAAATCCGAGCAAAAATGATTCTTATTACAGTTTCTGTACTCATTAGAGCAGTTAATGCTGCGGACCGGAATGATAATAGCAATCATACTGTACAGGGACTAGAGAGTGAACATGACGTAAGCAGCGAAAGCCTCGTCACCACTGGACCAACAAAAATATGAACGTTTGTGTAACGCCTCAATTTTCCACGATGAATGACGTGGACAAATCCATTTTGGACAAAATCCAGCCTTGAATTTAATTTTTGATTTTGTTTTGTACGATTATTTTAGTTGCTAAATGTGAAAGACATTTTCATCGAGTAGACGCGAAAACTGAGATCGGAAATTTCGTTCTCCGCCTCTCGCTGTACATATTACTGGACGAATATCAACTGAACATAGCTGTGCATTGTGCTGGGGGTTGTGATGTGGCAATAAGTTCTAGCGGTCTTCGCATCCTATCCATGTGCCGTTACTGATAGCAAATAAGACTAGATAATTATGCAGTTGGGCTTGATACAAAGAATTGGCAATATATTTTTGCTCGGGTCAGCTGGTAATAATTAATACACACACACACAGAAACACCCTTTTTTTCAGTTCTATTTTTTTTTTGGTTACAGTTTTATTCTTACCTTGAAACCTGATTTCAGCTGTTAACTCAAACCTTTGTCTTTGCCCTGGTCTAGAATATGGACCAACTACAAGCCATACTAGAAAGTCATACTCCCACACTAGACGCTCTCTTTAGTCGCCTGGTTGCCATGGATACACTGGATGAGGTGCTGGAACAAATACATAACACAGACATCAGTCACATAGCTTCTCTGTATGATGTTATAGATAGGTTGGTATTTGTCTATGTGGATTTGAGTGGGGGAGGGGGGGGGGTGATGTGGCTTTTCATACTTCAGCTACGCTCCTCCATTGTACGAGCGAACGAGCAACAGCAATGATGTGAATGTCCATGACAAGGTTTTGCTTTTCGAAAATGACATGTTGCCTGAACTATTTGACTGCTTGACCAGAAATAATGTTTATACATCAGCACGTGTTGCCCATTTGTGGAAAAACAAAAAGTAAATAAAACTAAACGTTTTGGTTAATTGTTGTTGGCCTCCTTCAATCTGAAGAGACAAAGGATTGTGGGTCCATGGTGTGTCAATTCGGGTCGCTGCAGCTCCTGTTCCCTTTCAAGCATGGGTCGGCTAACTAGTTCCCTACCCATCCGCTCTACACAGCAATCTGTTGTAGTCACACTATCCCTTTCTCCACTTCCCTCACTCAACATTAGGCACCACTTGTGCGCATAGGGCACCACACAGCCCCACCTACAATTAACTAATACTGACACACTGCCTCTCAGCGGGTCCATTCACCTCTGTACAGCCGGCATCGCGCAGACCAGCAGTGCAGCTAAGTAGAATTTTTTATTTCCTTATTTCCCTCATCCATCCTTTCACGCCTATAGCTAGAATGCGCATGACGTCACAGAGTTTTTGTTTTGTACTTCCGCCAAACAAGATGGCGGGTGGATCAGCTGATGAGTGTAACTTCGAGATGTGTCTAAGCAGTTAAAATGCCTGCTGGTTGCATTGCAGTTGAATGTTGTGACAGGGGTGGAAAGGATGGATCCAAACTGGTCCGATTCCCTACCATCCGTGTAAACAAGAGAAAGGAAGTGAAAGAATTGACCGAACGTTTCCCATGTGCGTATACACACGTGTCATTGTTTACAGTAGTGAACTCGCCGCCGATTGGTTCGCGACGCCGTAAGTGGGTCCGGACTGACAAGATGGTGGATATGCGCATTCTACCTATCGCCAGTCCAATTCATCTTCATACTCATCCTACCCCCCCCCCTTCCCTTCCCCCACCCCACATATATATATAATTATATCCCTTTTGTTTTGCTCTTTGTTTACGTCTTGCAAAGCATCACTTCATGACTACAGTTCAGAGTATCATTTTTTTTTCAGTAAATTTTTTTTTTTTCATGTCTATGTAAATGATTAAGGTCCTAGTGGCCGAAAGCTTGCGTGTTTCAATGTAACTATTATTATTAGGCCTACTATCTAATCTTTTATATTTGACCAACGTTACCGGTTAAGGGTAGCCACACAAAGGCCACCGAATTCGGTCACCGAGCCACTAGGCGCTTTAGGTGAGAAGAATTGCACTATATAATTTCAACAACTGCACACAGAGCCCACCTAGATTCGGTCCGTTTATGTAGCGCAATTCTTCTCGCCTAAAGCGCCTAGTGGCTCGGTGGCCGAATTCGGTGGCCTTTGTGTGGCTACCCTAAGGCCAGTGACTCTTTACGATGGACCTCGTCTGGTAAATTTCCTCACATTCATTTGTTTTTGTTTTTTGTACTGTCTTCCTTGTCAGTTTGTCCACACCCGTAGGGCTCTGCAAATACAACGTTTTGTTGTTTGTTTGTTTTTTTCGCTTATTTTCCTCCTGTTGTGACTGTACAGTCCGAGCCTTGAGCCGCAGTCTCTGCAAATGTTGCTGCATTTGAAAGTCTTGGCATCTGGCTCAGTGATTGTCTGTGCCGACTGTTTCCTGCGTGCCTTCTCCTTCTCCTATGGGTTCATTACTTTGGTTCTTGACTGTCATTGAAAAGCGTAGATTTGCTCCCTACAACTCCCTTCTCTTCCTTCATAGGGGACAAAGTGGTCTAGAGGCAAGGTGCTCGCCTTTCATGCCAAGGGTGCCGGGTTCAAAACCCGGCCGGTGCAGGCGTGTTGGTAGTTTGGGATTTTTTCTCATATTTTCGTGTCCCTGATCCTATAGATGGGTAGGATCGAGTACCTAGTCTTGTCGGATAAGGACGAAAACATTCGGAGGGCCCGTGTGCACGTTGCGCACTTTAAAGATACCTTGGCAGTTGGAAATCGAAAAGAGCAATCCGAACAGGCCGCTGCCCGGGCAAAGTCAAATAAAATTCATCCCTGCCACCCCCCCTCCCCCCTCATCTACCCCCCCCCAAAAAAAGCCGCCGACCGACGCTGCACTGTGGCGGCGACCTGCCTCTGTTCCAGTTGTAACTGGGTGCAGTGACACAAAGGCAAATTTCCCAAATGGGATTAAAGTAGTATACAATACAAATGCAAATATATACGCTCTTCTTACACTGTAGGCAAACTCCACGACCATGTTCCCGGAAGAGAGCTAGAAGTCTACAGTAGTCATATCCTTTATACTACAGGCACCCAATACTAATAATGTGTAATAATGCAACCCCTGCAGGTACAACGTTCCGCACACTGACTTTGAGAGGCAAGCCTTCGAGTCCATTCACTATTTGATCGCCAGCATACAGAAGGCCGGTGAGAGAAGTTTGAAAGAAAGAGAGGACGTGATCTCAGCCATCAACAGATGTTTGGAAAGAGATGTCTTATGGATTGACATCCAGGTAAATCTACTATTTATCCGTGGTGGTAGTAGCTTTTTTTTTTTTTTTTTGAAGGGATAGGAATGAGGGTGGGGTGGGGGTGATGTAAAGGAGCCTGGTATTTGTCCACTCTCAAAAAAAAAAAAAAGCCGTTTAAGATTGTGCTGTGAACCACCAATGTCTTTCTCACCGCTTTGTGCATTACTCTCCAACAATTTCACTACAGATTTGAAACCTGTCAACTATTAAATAGCTGTAAACTCATCATTCTTTGTGTCGAAAGACTGGTTCAATTAAGGATTCTAAACTGACCAGAGTGTCCAGTGGCCAGACGACCTCAGCCGACTTTCAGTTTCACACCGCTTGAGGGTTTAAATAATTCAAGAAGTCTTTATCTCACATATAAGCGTACTTCACAGATTGACCATACACAGTGATAGGTAACGCACAATCTATATGATACCACATACGAGACATTGCACAGTTGTGAAACTGACCTAAGGACAGCCTTGTCATGCTTGAGATATTACCCTCTGAGTCTCCAGTGCAGAGTGACGATTAAAATATGTCCATTATCTAGAATCTAGAAGAGCTTTCAAAGAAATTAGAGCATTAATGAAGACTTCAGCTGCGCTGTCATGTGTACGGTCACAGAAACGTTAGAAACAGGTCAAGTAGAAAGAATGTATTCTTGTGTACATTTCCATACATATGGGAACATTCTTTCTATTTACTACTTGGTCGATTTTTGCTGTTTTCGTTTCCGCACACAATGAGAACACAGCTTTGGGAAATTATCTTCACTATCATGTGACATCAGAAACTCAGTTGTTTTGTCAGCTTGTCGAGACTGTAGGGGCAATCCCCGCCCAACTGAATACCTGAATAAATGCCATCCATTATCATTATTATTATTATTATTATTATTATTACCTTCTCCTCTGTCTCTTCCACAGATCCAAAAGACTCTGCGGCCGCTGGTAAATCGCAGGCTGTTTCTTGATGGTCACGCTGACCCCGGTGAGATCAGACAGGCTTTGACCGAGACAGAGAGTGTGGTCAGGTCACATGTGGCCAAAGCCAATTTCCTCAGAGATGTCCAGCGGTATCTGGACGTAAGGGTTTGATTTCTGTCACTGGGTGTAAGGGTTTGGTTTCTGTCACTGGATGTAAAGGTTTGATTTCTGTCTCTGGGTGTAAGGGTCTGGTTTCTGTCTCTGGATCTAAGGGTTTCGTTTCTGTCTCTGGGTGTAAGGGTTTGGTTTTCATCACTGGATATAAGGTTTGGTTTCAATCAGTGGATGTAAGGGTTTGCTCTCCATCAGTGGATGTACGTTTTTGGTTTCCATCACTGGATGTAAGGGTTTGCTCTCCATTAGTGGATGTAAGGGTTTGCTCTCCACCAGTGGATGTAAGGGTTTGCTCTCCACCAGTGGATGTAAGGGTTTGGTTTCAATCAATGGAAGTAAGGGTTTCCTCTCCATCAGTGGGTGTAAGGGTTCGCTCTCCATCACTGGATGTAAGGATTTGGTTTCCATCACTGGATTTCCCTTATCTGATCAGCTTATCCAGGCACAGTCCTGATACCCCTGGAGTCTAGAACAGCGTTTCCCAAGCCTGTTTGTTCCACGGCCCACCATGATCAGACAACGTTAGTACACGGTATTGCTATGTCCTCGTGTCTCATTCTGAAGTCCCGCAACCCACCAAATATTGCTACGCTTCGCCTTGAGAAACACTGCCCTAGAGCCGATCTTATTCACACTTCTGAGCTCTTCCTATAAGGCTTTGAGTGTAGAATGAGCTTGCGCCGGAACCAAGCCCACACATAATTTATCTGTCTATTTTAAAACTGTACCTCCTTACCCCTCCCCTGTGTAAACTAGGGGAGGGTGTTACGAGCTGGGTCCTCGAGTGTTACGAGTTCAAAGAAGGGTGTTACAGATGGGGATTACTGTGCTCGTGTTTTACGGGGATGGTTAATTATAAATTTACGTGTTCGACTGCATTTTTAATAAATATCGAGAGGTTTTAGAAATTACTCTGCCATACCATGCCACATACACTAATAACAATTTCGAGTAGGTTATATCAAGGACCTTGTAGGGCCACAAATTTATTACTTAAAATTCCTAACAATTTCGTCTATCGTTTACATATTAAAAGACAACATTGCAGCATCAAATGAAAATACTAAAATACATAACTATAAATCTCCTCTAGATCCTTAAGAGATTTGAAACTCTATATCATTCTGATTCATACACAGTTTACTTAGTAATTATTCATCTTCAGAAATATAGACTGCCTACTACTTCACAAATAATATCCTTATGTCTCAGACGACAATATTAACTCATTTAACTGCTTATAAAGGATCAAACCGTCAAGACACACTGACGTAGTTAAAATAGATCTAGATCTGCTCTAGGATGGGCTGGCAATCCCCAGCCTCATCCAGACACATCAATTACAATTTACAAATGTGTATATCAGTCACTCTTTCTAGATCTTAATTGCAAGTAAAACTTTATGGTCTTGCATTCCTTTGATCGCACTTCTACTGGGAAGTTAGGGTCAGATTCACATCATCTCGAATCATTTTGATGAAACTTACGATTGGTTCCCTGAAACGATTTCAGGGAACTGGAGAAAATAGCTGTGGATTATTTTCATTGTCTATCCAGGACATAGACATGACTTAACAGTCTGTTGGTTCTCTCTGGCTGAACCGTATTAGCCGACAACCCTCGTAGCTGGAAGATCTCCATGGAAGTGAGGTAGCATAAAGATGCTCCCGCTTATCTTCTGCAACTCACGTGACTGCTCAAATTTGATTGGTGCATCCACTTCGAGCTCCGCTCGCAGCGCCAATAGATTCTATTAATAGTAACAGACAAAGTCAGACCTAGGATGTCAAAACCTTTCGCAAAGTCTCTACACCCTAAACGTTTTATGTACGAATTTCTTCACTCCTTATTCGCCCCGTCTTTCCCTGTTAAGGTACACCCAAACCACGGGGTCGAAAACTGCATCGTCACTGTTAATTTATCCATTCGTTCTATCCTGACCCACTTTCTTTCCATCTCTAAGAAAAGCGTTACAAAAACAAACTGTCCACGGGAATAGTTCAAGGACGTTTGCACTGGCTAAAATCAATGATGCCATGTAATAAACAATGCGTGACCTAGCACGGCAATTCAAATCCTAATCCTGACAGAGGGGGCTGGGGGCGCGAAGTCCTACAATATTAAATCTTTTTCCCTGACATCGCTCCCAGCTAGCCAAGCTGACCAGAAATGAAACAAGGATTGATCACTTATGTAAAGATTTGAATTTCATTATGGAAAAATTTTGCTTGGTGATGATTTACACAGTAAAAATCTAATTCCTTATTGCTCCTGGGGAATACGTGGACTTTGCAGTATTTCTGGGTTAATTACTGGGTACAACATACAAAAAGACTGTTTGTAGTTGCGTAACATTACTGCAAGGACAAAAATTGGCTACCAACAAAAAAAATAATAAAGTTGGGTCTAGCAAACCTTTGCTAGATACAACTTTTTTTTTTTGGCCAATTTTTAACTTTGCTTTAAGCAGTTTGTCTGTGGTTTTTATTATATTTCGTCAATCTACCATCACTGCAAGGTCCAGAAAACCCAGGATATTTCATAGATTCGCCAGCAACACGGCTGCTTTGAATGTACCGAGGTACCCCAGATTTGACGCTCTAGTCTTTTGCTACACAATCAGAGGTTACGATGTGTCCTTGTTTGTTTCAGAAACCCGAGAGCCAGTTTGTGGAACTGTTTGAACTCTCCTCACGTTATGTCAACATACGGAATCTGTGGCTGCTATTGGCCGACTGGGATGTTAAGTTAGAGAAATGGAAACATGTATGTGAGCTTGTGTGTTTATGTGTGTGTGCGCGCGCATGTGTGCATGTGTGTGAGCTACGCGCTTGCGTATGAGTCAATCTGTATGTAAATAAGGTGCATGCTGTAGAATCTGTCAGTTGCGTTTGCACATTTTTTTTGCATATAAAACGATATATATGATAATAATTATTGTATACATCAGTGGGTGCTGCATTTGAACAATTTGCTCTGTAATTGATTCATTAGCATTTTTCCTGGAGGTGTCTAGGTCTGGTTTGAGACAGGGATTGTAGGTCACATGACGTACTGTGGCAGGGATCGCTTGAATATAACACATCTACCAGGATGGTCAAGACAACATTGCTGGGCGCCGTGAGCGGACTATGCGACTCTAGTAAATTGGGCATAACTATTTTCAGCGTCAATCTTAAGGTGCTGCCCCTGACTGACCCGCCCCCTCTTTCCTTTCTTTCGAAATGTGATTTACATTTTAGAGGCTAGGGGAAAAGTAGAAGGAAGGTTGGGGGGGGGGGGGCATTGATCACATTCATATTGCGCTGTGTTGTTCACCTGCAGCAAAGTTTCCAGACCTTGGAGATCCAGAAGATCAACAGTTACACCTTCAAGTACATGGAAGCCTGTGACAAGCTGGAGAAAGTGCTGCCAAAGAACACTGTGGTGGCCGTGTTTGGAGAGAAGGTAAGGCATACCTGACCACATACAGCGAACAGGCTAGAGATTAAAGGAAGGGGAGCGAGAGGGAGATAAAAATATAAACTATAAATATCAAGAGCTAGCTGACTTCGACATTCAGAAGTCGACAATCGCAAAAATGTGCCTCGACTTTCAGAATGTCAAAATTGGGCAAAAAGACAAGGTTGTATGTAGCAAAGCCCCGAGTAAGAAATAATACTCAAACGATACAATGCAAACTAAAAGAGAAGACAGAAAATCCTCAATATTTCAGCTGTCGCTTTTCTCTCTTTTTCTTGACAAAGGCGACAGCCGAAATAGTGAGAAATTTCTGTCTTCTCTTTTAGTTTGCATTGCATCGTTTGGGTATTATTTCTTACGCGGGGCTTTCCTACATACAACCTTATCTTTTTGCCCAATGTTGACATTGCGCATAGCCCTGCTGCGACCCCGCACGTTTTCTGTGATATTTATAATATTTCGGCTTTCAGAATGGTATACTTCTTCAATCACAACACACTACATCGATACTCACAGCGGTCTACTCCGACATTTAGAATACTCTACTATGACATTTACAATAGCCTGCTTTGTTCACGCTCAGAATAGTCTATCCTACTATTTGACATTCAGTATCGTCAACTTTGACAGTCAGAACATTATTATTATATGAGTACATAAATTAGATTTTGACAGAAGTCGGACAGTTACGAACGGATGGAATCATCTCAACCTAAAGCATTTAAAGCGAAACAATGGGTAATCCCGTATTTCAGCTACACAGAGAATTTTCAAAGTCTTCTTCAAGAATGGACAAAAACTGTAATGGTTAGTTGCATAGCGCGAATTTCATAATGTTAACAATTTGCGTAATGTTCCAACAACCATAAAACACAATTTACCAGAACCATAAATTCTATGGATTTTGCCTTTTATTACGATAACACACTTGGCATTTTGAGGAGTTTGGACCTGCTTAGGAGGTTGAATTGATAACAAAGACATTCATTGAAATCGTATGGTCAAGAAAAAAAAATATATATATAACTTCCAATTTAAAGTTATTTCTAAACAGAATACGTTCCGAACTGTCAGCAGGGCATGCATACATTGTTAAATAATCTTTCGAAACTGTCATTTTTTGGGTAAAAACGAAGGCATTTTATCCTCCAGATGGACATCATGCTACGTTGGCTCAACTTTATCATTGAGTTCCGGAGTCCGTCGGTCAAAGAACGTCACTGGCGACAGATTGAAGACGTTCTGGGCGTGTCGTTTGGGGAGGAGCTGCCCCTGACCTTAGCCAGTTTGATGTCTGTCAACGCTATAGACAAACAGAAAACCTTGCACGGGATACTCAACAGAGCCCGGGCGGAGTCCAATGTGCAGTCCGAATTTGATGAGGTAGGAGCGAGGCGTTCTCACAGTAGTGAGAACGCCTCGGGTAGGAGGCGCCTTTTGTACTGTTGGGATAAAACCTGTGTAAATGACTTAAGAGAGTGTGCTTCATGTTCGCTAAATATTTTGGGTGCATTGTTGTAGGCATCTGATCCGTTACATAGTGTTCTTTCCACTCTCCGGGTGAAACCACCCATCCATGCATCGGTCCCATCATGCATTCATCCACCCACTCGCCCATCAATCCATCCATCCATTCATCTATTTATCCATCCATCCATTTACTCACCAACCATTCATCACTTCATCCATCCATTCATCTAGTAATGGAATATCCATCCATCCATCCATCCATCCATCCATCCATCCATCTGTCCGTACCATCATGCTTCATCTACCCATTCGCTCATCAATCTATTATTCATTCATCCATTTATTTATCCATCCATTTACTCACCGACCATTCATGTATTCATCCATCCATTTATCTGCTAATGGACCATCCATCCATCCATCCATCCACACATCCATCCATCCATCCATCCATCCATTCAGCCAACCTCCATCCATCCATCCATCCATCTACTCACGGACCATTCGTCCATCCATCTATCCATGCATTCGTCCATCTTTTCATCCACTCATGGACAAACTGTCCATCCGTCTGTCCATCCATCCACCAGGTACGTAAGCAGGCCAACGGTCTTGCGCTTCCAATCCACCCCAGACAGAAGGCTCTACTGGACGGCGAAGAGCCTGTCACAGTGTACTTATTGGGGGACACATTTGAAGTAAGTTTATTTGGCGCTTTGACACCTGATATTTACAGTACATGTACTGAGTGGCACGTTTGAAGTAAGGTCAATTGGTATTTTGACACCTGATACTTACAGCATACTGTAATGGAAGCTGCTTGTCCAACATGGGTAGGACAAGCCATGAGAGAAGCTGCGGGAGAAAGGAGTAAATTTAGCTGCTGACCGTCTGTCAAGACGAAAAGAGCCAAGTTACTTACAGTATTACGTGACGGGGGAATGTTTGAAGGAAGTTTATTGGTACTTTGACACATTATGATACCTACAGTGGGACAACTTTGAAGTAAGTTCATAGGGCACTTTGACGCCTGTTACTTCCAGTACAAGTACTGAATCACGTTTGAAGTGAATTCATGTGGCACTTTGATATCTGGTACCAAGGGCACACTTACTGGAAGACAGGTTTGCTGTGATTGAACTTGAAACGCTGACAACTGGCGCACGTATTTTTCATATGCCAAGTTACATGTCATTTTAGTGAAGTGTCTGAAAACTGCGCATTTTGTTAATATTACTGTCACATTTCAGCACCAGTTCTGTGTATTTCTTAGTATTGCCAGTTGTTTTAAAGGCATACACGTTGTATATTTATTTATGCAGTCTGGGCATCTAGAAACCACAAACAGGTATCTGTTAGAAACAATTTCTTTGTTTATAGTACACATTCCAACAACTGATGTCCATCTTGACAAACATAAAGCTGACAATCACCGTGAGGAAAAGAATCTTACAAGCATATGTTGAACCAATGCTACTTTACGGCTGTGAAGCACGGACAGTTGACGATCGTATGAAGAGATCATTAGAGGCAGTGGAGATGTGGTTGCTAAGAAGAATGTTAAGAATACCATGGACAGCGAGGAAAACAAATGAAAAAGTCACGAGAGAAGCACAACACACGAGACAATTAATGACAAAGACACGCAAACGGCAAGCAAAATTCATTGGACACACCATGAGAAAAAATCAACTGGAGAATTTGGTGACAACAGGAAGGCTTGATGGAAGAAGAGGCAGGGGAAGACTGGGGGAATAAATGCTGGACAGCCTGACAGAATGGATGAACATCAGAAAACCATCGGAAATGCTGAAAGAGACAAGCTACAGAGAGGGTTGGAGGTCCACGATCGCCCACGCCAGTCGGCAAGGCACCTGAGAGATAGTACGTCTGTCATCTTTGAAGTTTCACCATAAACATACTAGAGGCAGCTAAAATAGGATTGTTAAGTTTTATTTTAACTCAAACGGGAGCATTTTTAGATCGCAAAAAGATCAGCAGAGGTTGAGAAAAATAGCAGTGTATTGTCTGTCTAACCATTCGTTTTAATCATCTTGGGTTGTGTGTAATATACAACTGCATCTTCACAAAGATACCATATGGGGACAGGGTGGTCTAGCTTTGCAAGCTGCTCGCCTCTCATGCCAAGGGTCCCGGGTTCAAAACCCGGCCGGTGCAGGCATGTTGGGAGTGTGGGATTTTTCTCATAGTTTCCTGTCCCTGATCCTAGGATCGAGTACCTAGTCTTCTCGGATGAGGACGAAAAAAATCGGAGGGCCCGTGTGCACGTTGCGCACGTTAAAGATACCTTGGCAGTTGGAAATCGAAAAGAGCAGGCCGAACAGGCCGCGCCCCCCCCCCCCCCCAAAAAAAACACAAAATTATAACGCCGACCGGCGCTGCACTGTGGAGACGATGTGCCTGCCCCAGTTGTAACTGGGCTGCAATGGCACAAAGTCAAATTTCCCAAATAGGTTTAAAGAGTTATACAAAATACAAAATACACAAAAAATAAACCTACTGACATACCAGTCCATATTACGAACTCCTTGATGAGTGTGTGTTGTTTGCTTAACGGACATTATTTTGCCATGTGTTCAGATCGAGGAATCACTGAATTACTGTGTGATGGAACTAGAGAGGATTGACATTTCCCCTCACTCGGTCTTCCTGCACAACACGCTGGAGGAAGTAGTGCGGCAAATCTTTCAGTCCTTGGAGAATCTAGTCCAGTGGACAGAGATGCAGATGAAAATGAGTCGGGTGAGCAAAATCTTTCACAGCTTGATGAATAATCAGATGTAAACAAAGTGGGCGTATGTCTATGCGTGTGTACGTCCGGCGTGTCCACGAGGACCGTTAATCATCCGCCTTGGTCATACTTATCTCACACACTGATTTGTACCCCCCCCCCCCACCCCCAACCCGAATGTGTGGCACGTGTCTTCCACCTTTCAGTAAAATATATTTTCATGAAATGTGTCGAGTTCATGCATATCCGAAGAAGACACTATGCCTGCGGATCCGTGAAAGAATTACTTTTTTTCAAGTGCACCCACAGTGCGTCTTGTCCTTTGTGAGAGAGGCTAAACTCTACAACTTGATTTAAAAAATAAAAAACGTTGGTACTCATTTACAGAACTCTTTTCAGATCCCTATGAAACAACTTCGAACGTTTTTACTAACGTGATCAACTTTATACAGAACTATTTTTAATTCCGTTTGTGAAATTCAAAATGATGAAGCTCTGGATACCAAACATAAATAATAAAAATAATAACAGATGGCATTTATATAGCGCATATCCATTTTTAGAATGCTCTATGCGCTTTACAGAAGCAACACGTCAACCACAGAGCAGAATGGAGCGCCTGCGAAGCGCTCAACACACTACACTGCTTCTTTCTCTCTCCCTGTCTCGCTCACTCTCTCTCTCTCTCTCTCTCTCTCTATCTCTCTCTATCGCAGAGCAAATTGTAACGCAGTCTGTTAGGCGCAGTTCACAACTCACAACAGTTCACAACTCACAACTCAAATAGTATTTAAATATCTATCAATAATAATATATATTTAATATATATTTAATAATGAATAATATATTTTGTTGTTGCTGGTGGGGTATGATAATTATGGATAAATTTTAATCTATTAATTTCAATTGCCGTTATCGTGACGACAGACTGTAAACCTCAAGCTCAAATCCAAACTCTGCCCAAGGCAATTTGTTCCCAGGACTCAGGCTCAATGGCGTACGCTCACAGCAGACAAAAAGAATACAACAAACAGGGTTATTACAATTTCTCCAGGACCGTAAGGTACAGCTGACTTGACGAAGGCAGAGACTTGTGAAAACTTCCTGATCAAGGGAATCAGTTTTGAAACTCGTAACTTTCTGCCTCATCTTCACGCTTTTCGCAGTCATTATTTTTTGTTTTCCATTTAAAAATAAAAGAATTTAGCAGACTAGATGAAACGTTCAAGTCCAAGCAAACACGCATTTACCCTATCATCTTGAGATTTAGTGGGCCCATAAACAAGCTTATTTCAGTAAAACCAGTAAAACCAAAGATACTTGAACCGATAGGATGAGAAACTGTCTTCTTCGCACCACTAAGCAAACTGTGCAGATAATTTGCGCACCGATCGGGGGCGTGGCCCATGGCGCATAGTATGGAAAGAATGCTTGATATAATGGTAAAATTATGATGCAAAATTCTGACAGTGCTACTGCGCGCGACTAAAATGTTAAAAAAAAAAAAAATAGCCAGAGTTTTCCCCAAATTGATTCAGGTTAAAATTCCACAAGAAGTGAGGTCAATCAAGGCCTACAGCGATAGCTGAACAGTGAAAAATAAGTTCAATATTTTCCCGATTTGGCTTTGTAAAATACGGCACTTTTCGTGACTTCCCCGCTTTTACCCCCAGGTGGCGGTGCCAAACCTGTGCACGTTAAAAGCAATAGCTGTCTCATCTTGTCAGTTGTATTATCTTTGGTAAGACTTAAGTCATGAAGTGACGAAATAAATATGTTAAAGTAAAGGAAAATTTATATTAAAGTTAGGACAAAAACTTAGATATAGCGCTCCAAGTATCTAGGAATACCCAGGTGTCTTGTCAATCTCTCTCTCTCTCTCTCTCTCTCTCTCTCTCTCTCTCTCTCTCTCTCTCTCTCTCTCTCTCTCTCTCTCTCTGTCTCTCTCTCTCTCTCTCTCTGTCTCTCTCTCTCTCTCTCTCTCTCTCTCTCTCTCTCTCTCTCTCTCTCTCTCTCTCTCTCTCTCTCTCTCTCTCTCTCTCTCTCTCTCTCTCTCTCTCTCTCTCTCTCTCTCTCTCTCTCTCTCTCTCTCTTCTCTCTGGTGTTTACATTTCCTCCGTTGAATTGGAGGCGAAGTGGAGGAGGGCCCGCGGTATACTCTGGAGAAAATAATTCCTTCTGGAGACAAAACTGGAAGGCAAAAAGATACTAACAAACCAGGGACGATGCTTTCAAAGTGTCCTGTAAAACCTGATGGATGCCAGTTTACCGTCACTTGAATCAACAAAGCCACTGACCCAATTACATGCAGTTGAATTAGGCCACATGGAAAATATAATAGAATTTAGCTGAATAATGTCGAGCGGTCTGAAGCTTGTTCCTTGTTGATGTTCAGATAAAAAAAACATGAAAGACGAACAAACCGATTTTTGAAAGGATTTTTTTTTTTTTTTTAAATCGGGCATAATTTGGTTTTCCGAGTGTACATGTGCATAACATTTAATATATGGTAACTAAAACTGTTACACTGAATAAACTGCGAGTATTGTCAACGCAAAATTTCCTGGAAATAATAATATTCACTGGCGACATCATTTCTAGGAAACCCGGGAGGAGATAACTCAGATTAAGACAAGAGTATTCAAGGATTTATATCCCTTTATTTGTTGTGAAGGAACTTGCTAGTTGAAGCTGGCGATTTCTCATAGGAGTTGCTGAGTGGTCACAATAACAGGTGGTTTCAATGACATGGACGTGGATCTAGAACTGTTGAAGAAACCAATAATTATAACGCACGGACAGTTCATACGTGTCACTAATCACCAGCGTGTCACTTGACTGGTCAGAGATTCCGAGTCACTGTGTTTGTTTAACAAAGTCATGTTGTCACTAATAGAAGGGGTAACCTACTGTGGGAGTTACACAACTTTAGTCTGGACCCATTTCACATTTTGAGTGTTAATTGCCGAGCCGCACATTTACTATAAAAAAAAACAACAACACATCCATCTAGAGGATTAACTTTCCAGGGGGGGGGGGGGGAGAGACTGCACTCTTACGACCTCCCACTCAGGGGTGCTCTTTGAGTCGTTCTTGAAATATCCCCATTGCATGGCTCAAATGGAAGTCCTCCCCCATCACTGGTACCTGTTTCTTGAAAATCTCAATATGTAAAGCTGCGTGTTTTACTTCCTCTGCCACCGAATACCTTACCAGAGTGACTTCTCTCTTGCCTGTTTCCTCAGCTCCGCCGCCTGATTCTTCGACATCCGGAAGTTTCCCAGACTTTGCCAGCGGAAGTGGCCAGGTACAAGGAGTTGTATATGGCTGCCAGTACTTTTGTGCAAGGCGTGCTGGCGGAACCTTCAGTGGTCCGTTGGTGTACCTCAAACGAGTTGCACGACTTGATAGAGGTCAGTCCACATCCCGCCCAAACCTTCTATGGTATTGTCCCGATATAGCCCTCTTAAAAAAAACAGATTGCTATAATTTGTGCCCAAACATCTCACTCATTCAAGGCTGAATTAATGTAGCTAAATAATTGCTCAAATATTAGTTTTGTCAATCCCGAAAAACAGTTGGTAAGGTATAAAACGATTGAAAAACAGAGGTCTTGACACCCGGTGGGGTGATGTTCTTTTACTTTTGTAAGATGAGATAAACCAGAGAGTATAGATGTATAGAGAGATCTCACTTCCGCCAAATCGCGAAACTAGGTCGCCGCGGTAAACAAGAAATTGAAGAATTGAAAGAGACCGTCTTCACCAAAGGGAGTGTACATATTTGTTTACTGTGGTTTGTTCATATTCTTGGGCTGACTAAAACTATTTAGAGCCGCTTGTAAGTTCTTACGCCCCGTAGAAATGCATTAACCGGCACTGTTTACCGCAGCGATCTACTTTCAGCGTCATGCTAACAGTAGTTTGTCGGAGACTCCCGTGTCTCGCAGTGCAAATAGACCAATAGTGAAGCCTCTCTACACATCTATACTCTCTGGATAAGCTAAGATAAGAATCGATTAATTAACCCCATGGGGGAAATTCTCTCTCACAAAGAGTTGAAGAGCACATACATGGTACACACATCTAACACATCATTACATAAACTATGTCACCACTCAATAAACTCAATAGCAGGCATACATGAGATGACATGGTAAGGAAGACTTGTGCAATATGGCGCACATGAAATGTGGTGTTGATGCGTATTGCATTGCTGACTGTTGGATGATTTTTTGCACAATTGATATGGATGAAATAAAGTAATGAAAAATGCATCTCGTATTTTCAAAGCTAAATGTGGCATTAACATTATAACATGACAAATTCTGGGAAATCACAAGAGGCGTTTAAAAATAATCACCCCAAAGTTTTATAGAGACACAAACAATGAAAAGTTCCTTGTATATTTCCACTTTGCGAAACCCCATACCACTGAAAGGTTCTCTGCTGTCAGTCTTGAGAGTGAGAACCTTCGAGAGAAATTATTTTAGAAAAGAGTGTCTTCGGCATATTCGTCCCTCTTCCATTCACACTCACGTGATATTGCAGACCAGAAATGATTTTGACTCTTCAACGTAAAAAACAAAACCGAAAGAGTAACCTCTTTTATTTGGAGAGAAGTTCCACATAACGCTAGAATGTGCGCTTGATAGTGGCAATTCGGAACTGTGTCAAATAGCTCAAGTACTAGGAAATGATGTGGAAAGAAATCTTGATGTTACTTTACATCAAATTCTCTTTCATACTATTTAGATGGTCTGAGAAGGTGTTAACACATTTATCGGCATTAGATCTCGCCATTAAGTATTGGCGGGGGCATGAGGGACGTTTATGATCCGACGTGACGAAAAAAAAATCTGTAGTGACACATGCTTAGCGTTACAGAAGTATACGTGAGAGAATAGTGGTAGCATACGGAGGCCAGCATGATTCCCAACTTGTCTTACTTTCGTCCTCAGTCCCAGCATGATGACATCATACGTCTGTACCGAGCTATCCGGCGTGACGTGGAGTCCCGGGGCGGGCAAGACACACAGCACAGGGACGCCCAGCAACAGTTCGGTGCCTGGCTCATCATGTAACCTTCACACATGTAACTTTAATCTGTGTTGACCATTGAATTGACCTGGCTATACTTCGTGATGTCTGGGGCAGCTGACCCCTGGTGTCCATCACTGGATTGATCATGATGTGATGCCGATTTGGTCAATCATTACTGAGCGTTTGAAATGACCACTGTGGGAGATCCAGTGATTTTGATTTAGGCCAACAATTTGAAACAGTATTCCAATGATCTGGGTTGACGATTTGTTATACAAAGATGAAACGACAGGCAAGTGATCAGTTCCATGCAAATGATTAGCACAGTTCAAAGGGAGAGATGCTTGTCTTATTTCAGAGAAAGGCGCAGTAACAATGTTTCTGTAGCTAGGAAGATCTATGAACATTATGAGATTAGATTCTTCCAACGTGTACACTGTGGTAATGAAACGAACAAAGCTTGTGCGAGGGATGTGTACCGATAACTTCAGGGCAACCATTAGTTAATGGACAATGGTGATGTTGGCGGTTATGGTATTGTAATCTGTGTGGCAGTGATGGAGATTTGGGATGTTACAGGCAGATACTGCAGGCAAGATTTGTTATACAAAAGTGATACGGCAGGCAAGATTTATGACACAGAGGTGATACGGCAGGCAAGAGTTGTTATACAGAGGCGATACGGCTGGCAGGATTTGTTATAGGAAATCTGCGGATTCGGCGAAACTGGAGGAATCCAACTGAGAAATTGTGCTCTTCATGTAAAGAAGATATCCTATCCAAGAGTGCAGATAGCTTTCATTTGAAGTCTGTCACAACGGTAAGTCAATCTTTGTCCTTTTTTTTTTTTTATATAGGCGATATAATTATATATAATATATACCTCTTTGTCTTCATTATGTAAGGGTTTTGTTTTTGTTTTAAACTGTTTTTTTTTTTATCACCTGACATCACAACCCTTTCTGTTTGGCAGCTTCATTATTTGTCTATCAACTATGGACGTTCGTCTCATCTTGTCTGTAACACGTTTAAATCTTGGCTTCTTTCATAATGGAGCATGAAATGAGAGGCAGATCATTGTTATCCCTGAGATTTTTCATATCATTGTTTTTTTTATCTCGTATGTCAACGTTTAGAAAATAGACCATTTCTAAAGTTCTCAGTTACGTTCTTTATTGGCCTATCCTTGATTTCCGATTTCTGTTTGTTTTTAATTGGTGTATTAACTGCGAAATACGCTTTCATTCTGCGGGAATGTCTGTAGTGCGTGAGGATTCGGTTTACAACGCCAGTTCCTGACATATCCGCCGTATACTGCAGGACTGTAGAATTGTTCAGGTCAGGTACACCAAGATTTCAACTGAGTTTTCCTGTGTACGGAAATGGCAACGGAAGCGGAAACGAGAACGTCAAAAACCCTTCAAATAGTGAAAGAGGAAGAATGTTTTCATGAGTGCCGAAATGCCACTCTTTCTTTTCACTGCTACGTGGGGTTTTGCCATTTCCGTACACATGTAAACCCAGCACTAGGGCCTCTGTCTCTGTCATGCCACATGCCTGAAGCCCTTGAAAGAGGGAAACTGCTTGAAGTTGACTGCATTCGATCCTCATGATCAAGTTCGTACACAATTTGGCACTTCACTCTCGGCGAGTCCCACGTGGATTATTTCCACATCTCAACTCACATTCCTAACACAGGCAGCTCAAAACGAGCTCAAGAATGATTCTGTTTGTTTTTTTTTCTCCAGCTCACTATCTGTATTCGTTCTCGCACACCCCGGGGTTCTAGAACATTCGAGGTCTTCCTAGGAACATTTCCGCCATGAGATGAAAAATCCTAGCTGGTCCCTAAATGAAGTCTCGTGATGCGCCACATAGAGAACATCTGAGTAATGGTTGAGATATAAATATTCATAATGACGACCTTAAACGTTGAATGAAAAATGTTGTCATTCGTAAATGTGCATATCCATTGTAGTTTTTATTTATTTTTCGGTGTGGGTGGGGGGCAGAGGGAGTTTCTAACATGATCAACTTCCATGTCCTGTTCTCTTTCAAATTTCAAGTCTTCCTTTTTTTCATTTTAAGCGTTTGCATACAAAAACTCTCCTTTTGGTTGTGTGAAAGAATCAAATATTCAGCCTCTGGCGCCATTTAGTAGCATTTCCTTATGAAATTAAAACATTGTTAACACAAAAAGATACTACATTTGAGACTGAAATCGATATTAGAAGTTGCATGCAAAAAAAAAAAAAAAGGAAAAGCAACAAAATAAAAACCAACAAATGTTCCCTTGCGGGGGTGGGTTGGGGGTGGGGGGAGGGTTGGGGGTGGGGGGAGGGTTGGGGGTGGGGGGAGGGTTGGGGGTGGGGGGTGGGTTGGGGGTGGGGGGAGGGTTTGTAACAGAATGACCTCATAGCTTTGAGCCCCAGGGCCTAAATGTCATTGGTCTCATTTTGATTTCATCTCCGAAGATCTTCTTGATGGAAATGTCATTTGTTTTGAAAGTCTCCCTGTGAACAACGTCATGGGCTTTTCTCTTTCACGTCCAGAGGGTTAACCATTCTTCCAGAAGACATTTCTAGACTACCCCACGTGCATATCCGGGCATACATACAAAGCATTATGTGTAATATCCTGTCTGTGTCGTCACTTCCTGTCAGACCGAGGTCCAAAACTCGCTGCTGCAACCGCCGATGTTACTCCAAAGATAATAGAAACAGTACGATGAGACAGCTGACAAGTTTAGCGTGCACAGATTTTGCACCGCCACTTAGCGGCGAATGCCTGAAGTCTTGAACAGTACCGAAGTTTGCAAAGCCAAAATAGGGAAAGCAAGGAATTTTGTTCAATGTGCAGCTGTCGCCGTAGGCATTGATTGAAATCACTTATTTCTATTTTTATTACTTCAATCGCGGTAGGAAATCTCTTGGGGGTGAGGGGAGGTAATCGCAGTAGCACAGTAACAAATCCGCAGCACTATGTATGTGTCGTTATATCAAACTTTCTTTTCAAGCAATGCGCCATGGCCCCCGCCCCCGATCAGCACGCAAACTGCATGCACGATTTTTTTTTTAGAGACACGGAGAAGGGAGTGTCTCATCTTATTGACTTCATCTAGTATCTTTGATTACTCGACGGTGAGTTGGGCAATCAATTGTGAGTGCGTACCAAAACAGCGATAATCATCATGCTGGGGTGTGGTAGTGTTTCCCATCCTGCTCGTGAGTGACTGACCATGTTTTGCTTAACGACTCTCTCAATGGCGTATGGCAGCTAACTCGCTCTGGTTTGCAGGGAACTGCCCCAGGCTGTCTACTCTCACTATACTGCCATGTACCCTGAATTGTTCCGGGCCCCGTTCGTGTGCATTTCTTGAGTGCTCACGTGGAGACAATTCCCGAATTATGATTGTTTCGTACTTCCTAGTTAGTTGACCTAATTACTTGCGTCATTTGCGTGTGTTTTGAAATCGTGGGATTTCTGGTGTGTCATTTCTGAGATTTGCTTGTTTTGTCCCCTTTTGCCCCCGGTATGTGAGTGGAAATCTGTGTGGCAGGCAAGGAGTTCAGGCCCGTCCGTAACTTTGAGGGCCGCTGTCTTTTGTATTTAGTTCAAGTCTTTTACTTCAGAGAGGGTGGGGGGGGGGGGCAGTATTATTATTTCTCTTTTCATTCATTACTTACAATATATAAATGAATTCTTCTCGGAAAACAGATAACGCTGAGAAATTTAAGACAAGCTGTCAGCCAATGGCGTTTTCTTCTGTGTCCAACAACAACAACAACAACAACAACAACAGCAACAACAACAACAACAACAACAACAACAACAACAACAACAACAACAGCAACAACAACAACAACAGCAACAACAACAACAACAGCAACAACAACAACAGCAACAACAACAACAAGGAAAGTTGCAAATTTTGGGAGGTGAGTTGTTTGTACCCATGTCATGTCACCTAAGCCTCGCAGCGCACCAGCTGATGTTTGATCGGCCGGCTGGTCAGATGATGACGTGACGTCATTGAGTTTCAGTCAAAATCCGACTAGTCGTGCTGGTGAGCGAGGTCTCAATGAAACTAACTGTCGTGGCAGTCACAATTTACGAAACTATTTAATTCTACTTTTAAAATTTAGTTAGATGAAGCTCTGAATACCAAACACAAAGTACCCAAAATAGACCGTGGAGTTCGCCAAATGGCCGCCACAGTGCCGACGCGCAGTGAAACTCAAAATCAAACTAGTTGGGCGATCAAAATCGGTTGATGCGCGCCCAGGCTGAGAGTCCGTCCGTCAGAAAACCTATTGGGACTTGTGTACAGTGTGTTTTGCGCCCTCTTGGAGCAGTGAGTCATTCTGACGAGCCCGGGGAGGCCACCTGGGGCTGAGAATTCTTAGTTGCTTCAAAAGCGATGAAAAGATGGTTGTCGCCCTTTGAGATTCAGCTGATTAAATCAGTACTGAAAGGGAGTTAAATCATTTTGCCACTGTGACAAAGGGAAAGCAGCAATGAAAACTGCTGAATATAGTCTGGCACGGGGAGGGGCCCGGGGGGGGGGGGGGCAGGGACATATGACCCACACAAAACAAGAGGAAATTGGATATGAAAGAATTGAGAGAGAGAGAGAGAGAGAGAGACAGAGAGAGAGGGGGAGAGAGAGAGAGATCATTAGGCAGAAATGAATAGGATTGAATAGGATATCTACACAGCTACACTCATACACCGAGTCACAATGTGATATAAATATGATACGTCATATAGCTGGGAGAGGTTTGGGGGTGGGATGAGAGGGGGGGGGGAGGGTATATGTTTAGTGAGAGATTGAGATCAAAGGAGGAAAGGAAATCTTTCTTTACCGTTTTTTTTTTTACAGCGCTTTTAAAATGTGGGGAAGATCTAACTTTAACTAAATTTCGCTATTCCATGTAGTGAAGTGTTTAGTCCCTTTCACATGGACACACGGAGAGTCGAGAGAAGGAAAAAGACGAATTTTTGCCAAGTCTTACCTTTGCCAGGAAATAGGATGAAAATTGTTGAAAAAATCTAGACGAAAAACGCCATCATGTTTTTTTCGGTTATTTGTTGCCAATGTCCGGCTTTACACGATACTTTTGTTTTTCTAGCGTTTTAAAAAAAGGTATTTCAAGAAGCAGGAAAAAGGCTTGGCTTCAACTGAATCATAATGAGTTTGTCTGGGGAAGTGCTCCAGATTCTTTAGATCATCTGTGAAGGTCAGTCTGAATACAAATCTTTGACAATGATAGAAGGATATTGTTGTTGTTGTTGATTTGACCTCGTGCTGGGTTTGTGATGTGGCACAGTGACGTGATTCCGGAATGATCTGCCTGAGCTCTGATGTTGCAACTTACAGATCACCGGAAGTTGTTGGGCTTTGAAGCCGCACTAGATCGCTGTAAAAATACCCAGATTGAACTGGCGATGCAGAACTTTTGCCCACTGGCACATGGATGTCCGCTAGTTCGCCGTGGGAAGAGGACAAATTTAAAAAAGGCAAAGAGGAAAAGGACAAATAAGCAAAGAGGAAAAGGACAGAGAGATAAAAAAGCACAGATTTAAAAGGCTAAAACGGGGGCCGGGGGAAGGGTGGATCACATCCGTGAAATTTACTGAATGAAGGTGTATGGAGTGCGTCTACATCAGTGTTTTCTCAAGGTGGGCGTATGCCTCACCATTGGCGCGTGGCAATTGTTGGGTGGGGAGCACAGACGAATAAATTAACCAGACTGGATTATCCCATTGTGTGACGTCACAAAACAGCGAAATGTCCGCCATTTTATGTTTACAGGTGCGACCGACGCTTCAGCATACCTACAATGCAGCGGTCGCTAAAAGTCCATACGGTCATCATTTATGACAATAAAAAAAAAAGGCAGATGCAGACAACAAAATGAAAGGATAGGCAAGTTAATGCATTTTTAATACACGTACAACCAATCTTGACAAATAAAAAGAAATTTCTACTGCAGATAGAAATAGAATCGGAATTTCCCGAGCGGCGGCCATGTCGGTTATACGATCGCCGCTCGGGAAATTCCGTAAAAAATGACACAGCCCGAAGCTCGTGTTTCCAGTCTGGTTAATTTATTAGTCTGTGGTTTGGGGGGGGGGGGGGGTCTTCAGGATGGGTTTACGGATATCTCTGTCCCATCATGGCAGGGCACAGGTTTTTGTTTGTGTTGTTGTTTTTGTGTGTGTGTGTGTCAAAATTGAAGTTGGCCGGGGGACAAGAAAGGTTGAGAAAAACAGGCCTACACAGTGCATTCGGTAAGTCAAATTTGAAAGCCTAGGGATCAGACATAATATACCTTTGACAACTACTGGTAAATGGGCGACATTTTATAGTAGCATTACACATAATTACATTCCGCATGGTTTTTTTCATTGTGAAATGGCACGATTTTCTGTACATTTTTTTAATAATTATTTCTGAATATATTATTCATTTCTTTCACAGGAGTCGCCAGAATGGCTCAAAAGTATTTCCTCCGAGTCCATTGACCAGGTCTGCGTCAGACATACCAGGGATCATTTCTCTGGCAAGGTCCTGATTACTTGTGAGCGTCCTTGACCCGGAGGCTTACCCTACGAGTGTCACGGATTTATATTCTCATCTCTCACGAGAGCGCCCGAGTCCACAGATTTATCCGCCTATTTCTTGTACAGATATGAATGAAAAGAACTCTCTCATATTCATGATCTTGAGCGAAAGAATAAAGTTGCAAAGAAATCTACAGCTTTTTTTAACTACTGAAATGTTTGCATGCAATGAACATGTTTTAACCCTTCATATATAGTTCAAACCAGTTTGCCTGGAATTAATGGGAGTCAATGAAAATTGCATGTTTCAAGAAAAATTAACATTTTCAAAGATTTAACACATCACTAGCACTGACCCTTTTTTAAGCCTTCCAGTTTCACTGGATATAAACAAACAAAACAAAAAAATCCTTGCATTCAAAACTGATTTAGTTATCGCCACCTCAGTTTTTGTTTCTTACTACTCCACTTTTTACGCAATTGAGAAATTCGACTCGAAACGTTTGTGGCTCAAGCATTATGGTAAGGATTTAGGATGAATCGGAATTGTGAAACAGCTTGATAACTTCCACAATGCATTTTAAACAAATTATGTCAAATGTCCATTTGTTATACCTCTTCTACATACTAAAAGATCTCCAGTTTTTCATAAAATGGATAAAGAACAACCAAGAACTAATTTGGCGATATGGAAATTATTATTCGAAATATTGCAGTCTTTCTGAGTGCATAGTGTAACAAATCCCAGACTGGGAGATGTACTGATTATGACAGGACGACGATCACGAACAGACAGGTATAACACTTAACAGAACAACCAAACAGACTCACACATTTATTATACATAAAAATAAAGATATACGTGCAATTACATACAGTACATTATTCAATTTAAATACCATCCAATGGTCATCATTCCCAACATTCATTCGATCTCTGGGTCCACAACCCGACAGTTACTTATTTAAATATACTCCGGCCTCAGCCTCACATCAAGGTATGTACTACTTGCGGGCCTATCTTACTGGCTCCTGCTCAACCTAATCTCAGTATCTCAATCTCCCCTCAATATCTTAATAGCACATTAATATCTTAATAGCACATTAATATCGTAATACATAACGTCCCTGTCTGTGGCCAGACTGCCACGACTAATGTGCTCTCGCTGTTCTGCGCGACAGCTTCACTCAGGCTGGCCTGTGGGTAGCCTTCTGCCCAACCCAGGCATCTCGCTTATGCTGGCCTATCCCCTGCACCAGTCTCTCCCCCACGGGTAGCCTCCCGGCCCGACCCCGGCACCTATAAGAATAACATTACATCTCTATAACACCATACAATTACTATCCACTTCACCACTCATTACGAACCATCAAGCGTACACACAACAGTCCACATTTCAATCACCACACATCTGCACTTCTCTACGGTAACACACCTCTACCGTATTACACAGTACTCAGACTCGCTACGAATCCATGATCCTAACTTACATCTATCGCTCATTGCGCACATCTCTATACACAGTAATCAATGACTTTCACATTCCTCACATATAACTTAAACTTATTTACATCATGGTGATAGGAGAATATAGTACATCAATCATCATACTTATCAATCATAGTTCAACCTACCAGTCATCACTGGAAAACACACAATCTCAGGACTGCTTTCTTCACGTCTGTCCCCTTGGACTTCTTAACTTGCAGTGACTTGTAGTACACCGATCTCGCCTCCTCCAAACCCCCCAACTCACAACATTCCATGCTTTCCATTAATTGTGGGCCGTGAGTTAATCTTACTCTACCCCCTTCTCCCCGTAACTATTGATCCTCGCTCACTCGCTCGTGACACATAGAAACAAAATATCTTTCAAGAAAGTCATGGAATAAAAATATATTAACCATGTGACAAAGAAAACATTAAATTATCATCTGTATTTGGGCCATGTGCGGTGTCATAATCATTCTTGGGATCCTGAAGAAAATTGGTCACTGTGTTCAACATTCACTGAAGCCATCGATGAATTACTCACGAGTCTTGGGTTGTTGAACTTCTCAGAGTTAAGAAATGCTTTATACTGTATGATACATCCATTACACCGCAACAAAGAGTTCCGAGCCTTTATCTGTATCACCTAAAATGAATATCCCATTGACCATTGCCCTTTATGATTAGATCTGAGGCATTTTTAGACTGCTGGGCGAAGTTTCTGAACTAAGGTATTAACACAGAACATTGAACCCAAATGTCCAACGCCAAAGCGTTTCTATTTAGTGACGTAGTGTGGGTCAGAAGATGTAGCGTCAAGGGTGACCACTAACTAGGTCAGCATCAAAAGCCTGGTCATTTAGCTGTCTTAAGTACAAGGAGCAAATCGATTCTTTCAGCATATGAATTTTATTATCCAGATTTTTATCACCAGGCATTTCTCCCCAAGGTGCTCCAAGCAAGTAACCTCGGACGTTAGTTTCTACTGCTTCATAAATAGAAATCAGGAAAGCCACAAAGGCAGATTTCGTTTTATCAGATTCTGTCATCGTAGTCTGTTCAGTTATTCATCAGATCTTAAAAAATGACATTTCTTTGTTCCGGTTACATATGCTCAAAGTACAGCAAATTGAACATGGTCCAAACATTAAAAATAGTAAAAAAAAAATTAAAAAGTCAGTCCAAATCAGAGCAGGGTATCTTTAGTCCACATGATTACATCCGAGACACATAATACCGAGACGAACCATTCCTTCTCCCACGAAATGTCCACAAATTGTGCGCTTGTAAATTATATTATGGTGAGTACAGGGTATGGTGCCAGTTTTTGCACTGTTGACATTGATGATACGCGCGCAAGTGGACGGACGGAATATGACGAATTGATTCGTCTTACGCTATGTCTGATACAGTAAAGTTGTCAGATATCTCAAGTGCGGTTATTTACCATAAAGCGCACAGGATACGATGTAACCATGTAAACAAGCCACAGTTGTGTAATCCTGACTTGACTGTCTACGTCCCCACATCATCGGGAAGTCAGATTTAAAAGGCGGAGGAGTCCAGAGTGGCTGTCAGACACAGATCGCGACCTCAGTTCTTGTTTGTTCTATCTCAATTGTCTGAAAAACTGGAGATCTTTTTGTATGTAGAAGAGATATAACAAATACACACTTTGTCACCTTTTCAAAATTATGGCCTTTCGTCCCTCAGCATGACAAGGCTCAAACTCCCTTCCATCAACTTTTGAGAAATTGATGATTGAAGTTTCCTCTGTGCTCATAGCTTTTAGAGATACGCCTTTTTTTTTCTGTTCAGTAATGCTTACAAAATTAATTACACACCGAATCAGTCTGTTTGATGCTTTGACACGCATGGTTCTTCTGTTTACTTTGCATTGGCTCGTCAAGACATACAGTGAACTTAAACTTTGTTTCATCGTCATTTTGGGATGACGAAGTTTCCTGTGCTGATAGCTTTTAGGGATGAGCTTTTTTTGTGTGTCTTTTTAGTAATACTTACAAATTACACACCGAATCTCCTGCTTGATACTTTGACACACACTGGAGAAAGCTTGTAGAAGTAGTATGTAGTGTGTAACTCGGTTCAGCCAATGAGTGGAGATAGAACCTTGTCATCCCAAGGGGACCATTCATCAAGCTGTTTCTCAGTTCCGATTCATTCTAACTCCTCATCTTAACACTAAAGCTGCAATCTTTTAACGTTGAATTTCTCGGTTCTGCAAAAACAGCAGTTGGAACAAACAAGCACTAACGTATCGATGTGGTAAGACAATACCCCCTTTGTGTTTACCATTGTTAGGCACTGCCTTTGTTCCGCATCTGATTACAGATGGGCTCATTATAATCTGACGCCTGGACCAAATGGCACCCTAACTTTACAATTCTTGGGAAAAACCTTTTTTTTTATTTTAAATGTTAATACAGATACCTTTAGACAAGACATGACAATGCTAATCCACGGCGAAAGACAGAGAGACCAGCCTGTCGATTTAACAGACTCAAGCGTAGGCCTAAACATGAAAGTGTTAAAGAACTTTAGTCTTCCAAGATAACATCTTGTTCCACAGCAAAAGTAATCATTTCAGCATTCCAATATTTTAAATTTGCGTGGCATGTTTGGTTTACTGATTGGGTTTGCTTGATACAGTGAGGTCACCGCACCCCTCACTCTTTACCTGTTGCACAATCATCGATTGCTCAGCACAAAATATTACCCAAAATAACCCACTAACTACAAAATCCAAAAGGAAAAGGAATAATGCAAAAAGTCACATGGACGTGGGCGAGGAAGGATTGCTGACAGTAACTTCACATACATTTCTGATGGCTGTACCCCAGAGTGGGCATCCAAGTGTTTGACTGGTCTATCGTAAAGGCTCGCGGTTTCTTCGTTCACATGTGTGAATGTGAGTGTATGTGCCTGTATATATCTGTGTGAAAGCGTCTGCGTGCATGCGTATGTGTGGGTATGTGTAAGGTGCATGTGTGTGTATGCATTAGCCAGAAATGCATTCTTTTCAATTCAAAGGCAAAGAAAACTGCTGAACCTAGGTTTGATCGGACTTCTGTCGCCAACATTGTGAGGTTGTCTGTGCAGATATATAACACTGATATTTTCCTCTTTCTATCCTTGACTCTGGTGCGTCATTTCAATATCTGTAAACACTTGGATAGACCAGAGCATCAGGGCGCTAAGGCCAGCAAAATGGTCCCTACAATCAATACCTCGCCCAGTCGATGCAATAAGCCAATATCTATCCTGCAGGTCACGCCATGAAAATGTCACTGAGCTCAAACATGATCGGAACAAAGATGCTGTAAACATCTGATATTTCAGTCTTCCCAAAGTGGTAAGCTGCTGGGGTTTCTGAGTGTTGAAATTCCTGTGGGGTGAGAGTGTAGTGGGGCATGTCCAGCATTAGCACTGAGGGGCTTTACCACCGTTCTACAACTTTGTTTTTGATCAACAAGTTCATAGCTAGAGATACATTTACCACACGATCACAAAATTTACATTTCACAATCATAATTGTTTATCTTAATAACTGTGTTATCTGTCAACTTTGGTGCATGCCCTTCCCCTCCCTTCAGTGATTAATAAACAATAATTGCAATTTAATATTAACTTTCACAAGACTAATAGGAAACTGCAGCTTCAGAACTGCTCTGTCTTTCTGTCAAAGACACAGTCATGCAAATACATTCATAGAGCGGTACAAAGTCAAAATGTGGTGAAAAGAAAAACGTTTTGTTGCAAAGCCTCTCGTAAGAAATAATACATGTATGACATCGGGACACTTAATATAACAAGATACAACGTTAAACAAATAAAGAAATCGTAGAATGTTTCTCAAATGCAGATACCTGTGTAGTGGCTCGTAATGCTTTACGCCTGTCTGTGTCCCCACAGATTTTCTATGGTTATTTAGTTTGTCAATTTACAAACATAGTTCAGTATGCCCGTGGAAAAACCGATTGGAATTATTAGGTTATATAATTATAACTTGTTACTCAACTCTAATGAACCACATATCCCCCCCCCCCCCCACAAGATGGTGTGGCAGCGAGACGAGACCACAGTGAATGCTAAAACAGAGCTCAGCTAGATCAAAAAGCATTTTTGGCCGAGGATGGGTCGAGGGCAGCAAAGCAGAGAAAACCATTCGATACCAGCTCATCCTGTTTTCTGTGCTGTTTAATTACTTGTCATCAAATGTTAAACTTGTGATTGATGAGAAAAGTAAGATAGACGAAGAACACGGACGTTCTTCCGCGGACGAATATTGATACCTCGGCAGGTGGATATCGAGAAGAATAGGCCGAACAGGCCGCTGCCCAGGTAAAATGACATAAAATTTGTCCCTATCTCTCCCTCCCCCTTTCCACCCCCTCCCCCTCCAAAAAAATAACCGCCGACCACTGTGGCGACGACGTGTCTGCTCCAGTAGTAACTAGCCTGCAATGACACTAAGGCAAATTTCCCAAATGGGATTAAAGAAGTATACAAAAGACGAATACAAATAGAACCTACTGCACACTTTTATACTCTGCACAATTTTTCTTCCTCACTGGAGCATTGGGGTAGGACCACAGGAGAGGGTGCGGAGGAGGTTAATTAAATTGTTGACCATATTTTGCAGTCCAGTAATCTTTAAAGACCAAGACTAGACTTGTTTGAATGAATATATCAAACACAGGCGCGCTGTGTTCAACCTGAGACGTCGTGGCGATTTTGTTCTCCCCCCACCGCCCATTTCACTACCAGGAACCATTCAGCGTTTGGACAATCCTAGTGAAAAGAACACTGCAAAACAACCAGCAACCAAACCAGACAAAAGGCCGTTGTTATGGGAGGTTACCCTAGTATTTGACACACGCAATGTCCTTCAATATTCACTTAGGAATATTGTCATGTAGGCTCAGCACTGTTAGTCTCTCTACATACCACGTAATACCGTATGATTTCATAACTGGGTTTCCTTAATCTCAAACTCGGGAAACGAAATGAAATTAGTGTATTGTTGGGAAAAGTAGATGCCCCCGGGGCGGGTAGGGTTTGGGGGGACCGGGGGGGGGGGGGGATCAGAGTGCAATGGACAACAAAACCCTGATTCATTCACGTGGCAGGAGCCAATGTTTAAATCTGAATAATATCTCTTCTTACATTCCCTTCCCTTTCCTTTTCCCTTTTCTTTTGCCTTTTCCTACAAGTCCGAAATCTAAGTCACAGGAACAGATCACCCACACATACACACACACACACACACAGAAAGAAGAAAAGAGGCGTGGAAGAGAATAACTTATGGTATTATGGCAGCCAGTACGCGAGTATCCCCAGGGCTTATGTCACTAATTGTCAGATCTGACCGCATACTGGCATTTCGATGGGCGACTCCCTGCTCATTTGTATGGCTTGACCAAAGAGCTACTGCTCACTTCTTGCTTCAGATTCATACCCGCCCTGGAGGGGTGGGCGAGAGCAGTGATTGGTATTCTGAATGGCTTTAGTATCGAGTCCTAGCCCCTAGTGTATATATTACAATTTTGCTCTCAATAAAGGGGTGCTGTCTGAGATTGTCACAGATCTGGAGCATGCACTCTTTATTTACCAACAAACAGAAAAGCCCATCATATGCCCAGGTTCACGAAAAGACATGCTTTTCTGGGCATTTTGATCCGGATGATTTTATTCAGCATGATAATTTCATACTGCACCGGAAATGGGCTCCAAATGTACTGAAACCTGACATCGGGAAGAACTTTTTTTTTTCCAAGGCAGACAGAAACACCTAAGGAATGTAAACACCACAAAAAGTAGTGTGTATAGAAGCTGGGGCTCATCTATGAAACTTACCCTAGTAGAGAATAATGTGGATGTATAACCACGGTTTTACAAGTTCATGGGAAAATACATGTGTAAAAAAAAAGAACTCAAATGAAAACTGCAAGTTTCCAGGTTCTGTGGCTCTTTCCGAGTTCTGCGCCAAGGCTTTGCAATTCGCTTTAAGATTTACTTATTATATAAATTAACCAGAGCTTATACAACATATTTCTAGAACGTCGCTGTGCTTGAAATAAAATCATGTGAACGACACCAGAAAGTGAGAACTACCTCAATGGGCTTGCTTAATCTCAGATGGCGTCAACTTATTTCTGTACTTCATATCATTCTTGAGTGCCCCAAAAAACATTTCCCGTCTTTAACAACATAAAATTCGTCCAAAATCAACATAAGTAACACATTTTCTTAACCACGAATATCATTTTCTCGATATTTCGGTATCGATACTCCCAACAGCGCAAGGTGACTCTTGAGTTCCAACACTGGCATTTTGCAACACACCAAACACCGGAATATTTCAGTCTCATATCTGTCCTCTTTTCTCCACAGGCCTTTCACTCTGAACTTTTTTTGGTATTCTTTCCAGCCCACCTCTTCTCCATCTATCTTTCGTATTCCCCGTTGACCCCTCGCATGGTTCTCTCTATCTCCTTCCATCTATTCACTACTCTTGCCCACCCATAATGAAAGATGTAAATTTCAGTCTTCCTAGTGGCACGCAGTAAACAAGACTAGCAGTGATTATGTTGATCAAAGGTCAACGCCATTTGCATCGGCTTGGCAAACACGTCAGTGGCTTTTACCTAAGCTAAATCCAAAGTGCTACAATGCTGTCAACAGTTGATGTTTAAAGGATTTCATGTACACATTTTCAAATCAAGGCTTAAAAACTGGAGAGGAAAAATCTGGCACGAGCCGTTATTATACATAAATCTGACAGTTTTCCAGTGTCTGTGACCAAATGATTGGATGCAGAAAATGTACGTGCTCAAACACAGCCAGTCTGTCTGGAACACGCATTTTTATTGGTCGTTGGTATCCTGTAAATTCGAGTTTATTGGCTGTGTGTAAAAAGCTCCCGATACTGGACATGGTGAGATATTGACCCTGGGTCTAGAAAATCTACACCAGGGGTGCTCAACCTTTATTGATATCGGATCTACTTTTACATTTCCCAGCCCTTGGAGATCTACCAGTCTGGCCAAGCCCTGAAACAAAGAATAAAAGAAACCGAACCTATGCTGGTGTGCCTATCGGCATTATTCACTTTAACCTACAACTGACACAAACCTGCCACATCCAAGAAACACAAACCCGCCACGTCCAAGAAACACGACCCGACATAATACAAAGACAAATAAAAATATATATATATACTCTCTCTCTCTCTCTCTCTCCCTCTCTCTCTCTCTCTCTCTCTCTCTCTCTCTCTCTCTCTCTCTCTCTCTCTCTCTCTCTCTCTCTCCCTCTCTCTCTCTCTCTCTCTCTCCCTCTCTCTCTCCCTCTCTCTCCCTCTCTCTCTCCCTCTCTCTCTCTCTCTCTCTCTCTCTCTCTCTCTCTCTCTCTCTCCCTCTATCTCTCCCTCTCTCTCTCTCTCTCTCCCTCTCTCTCTCTCTCTCTCTCTCTCTCTCTCTCTCTCTCTCTCCTCTCTCTCTCTCTCTCTCTCTCTCTCTCTCTCTCTCTCACAATAAAAGTAGTAATCTGCAGTCCTGCTTCAGAACTCATGCGCGCAAGGACACTACGCACCAAGCTTGATATGGTTACTTTTTATGACATGCACGGTACTATAACAGAATGGAGCCAAGATGGAGGATGAAAATGACAGCACGATGAAACAACGCATTTTCTATAAATTCAAGAACCTAACTAATCAAAATAATAAAAAGTTCCGTGCACCCTCAGTGGTATTTGAAATTAACACGTAAAATTGGGTTAGTATAGGTGGTCTAATCAAAAAGCCTTTTGCGTTCAAAGGTGGAGATTTTGTGAAATATATAATTATGTAAAACGAAAGAAACATGCAAAAATACAGATGTTACATAACAATAAACATTGTTATTTTTAAAAAATACATGCTTGAAATAAACAACTTTTAATTATAGCCGTCATCTTCCTTATCTCAATTGCCACCTTCCTGCCAAATTTAAGGCCTGAAGAGTGTATAGTTTGGTCAGTGACTCATGCCAAAGGTTGCAAGTTACTGAAATAATAATAGATATATACCTCACGGGTGTGTCCTACATTCATCCCGCGTTCGATTGCCAAGCACTTGAAGATCCACCGGTAGATCGCGATCGAATGGTTGAGCACCCCTGATCTACACGTTCGGCGGATCTCAAACCTTTGGAGCGAGGATACACCAGTCTATAGTTGTCATTAGGGCTTTGATCATCTATGTGTGCCCCCCCCCCCGCCACCCCCCACCCCGATCTTCCACCAACAACCCCCTCCCCACTTCCTAGGGATCTCCCGTCCTTGCAGCCCCCAACTGCGATGCCCAGCTGGAAGAAATGCGTGTATTTCATGCGCTCTCAAACAGAATTAAAAAGACAAATGGAAAACGCAATTTTAAACCGTCCCATGTTTTTTAGTGGGACATAACATGTTTGTCTTTGTTGTTATTTTCGCCTCTGAAGGTCATGGTGTGGGCAATGGTATTTCTATGCACTGGAGGTGAGAGAGAAAGAAAATGCGGGATTGGAAAAGAAATAATGATTTAAAGATGTATTACTCTTGGAGCGGAGAGAATTATGAAATATGATGCGGCCTTTGATGACATGTCACGACCTTAATTAATTCTCTATTTTCTTAAACAGTGGGGATCTTTTAATATGTAGAAGTCGTACAACAAATGCACACTTTGATAGAATGCGTCCTGACACTTATCGAGCTATTTCACAGTTCCGATTTATTCTAACTCCTTACATAATACTAAATAAAGCGGCGAAAAGGTTTAATGTCGAATTTTTAGTTGTGCAAAATGTGGAGTTGGAACAAACAAGAACTGAGGTGACGATGTGGAGAGCTGCAGTGGACGAGGTATCTTCAGGCTTCGACAAGAGGCGAGACCCTTTATGGCAAACCAATGGTACATAGTTGAATAAAGAACAACAGAAAACTGGCACTGCCAAAGTGTAGACAAACACAAAGAAACAGTTACGCAAACGTAAAATTTACTTGCACCACATGCAATCAACCTCTGCTTTCCCGCATATAAATATACATCTTTTGTCAGGTATTTGAATAATTTTGACACTGATTAAATATGATTGGCGTCAATTTATTCCATATCGGTCAAAATGTCATTCAAATGCACTCTCAGAGCCGAGAGGTCATCATGACAAACATAGGGAACATGCTCACAGTACACTGCTCTTTGCTCCGACATGTCACTGATGACCTGGACACAGTCACAGACACACACGTGACGTAACGGAGCCATCCATAAAGTGGGTACACTCGGTTTTTGTGAATTTTGTCGGCCCCACCCCTCCCTCCCCACCCCTTTGCTCATGCATGTTTTAGTACGCTCGGGGCACAGCCCCCACCTCTCCTCATTGCACGAGACTGAATGCTATCAGAATGGTGAATACGCATGACAGGGCCTTCGTGGTCTAAAAATTATTAACATTTCACGTGGACTATTTAACCCTCTTTCATTGGAAATATGATTTTTTAAGTTACAATCCTACAGCTTACTTTCTTGAAAGTAACGTTTTTAACTCATTACAAAGACTAAAATAATTGAGAGATTTACGTGCATGGCCCAGAAGTCAACGTCCCTGGGCAGGGCACATTTTCCATGACCAGGGCCCCAACCCTCACCCAAGAGGACGTACGTCCTCAATGGCCACAGACTTGCCTCTGACATACATTGGTTTTTCATGCGATTGGTGTAACGGCTTTTGTCTGCAAACACGCCCTAGGGGCCCTGGCGCCAGCGCACACAAAAATGCCGTTGATCAGAGATAAAGACGGGGACAGTTGATGAGAGAGGACACGACACAAAATCTTTCTCACCTTCGCATCATTAGGCGTTTCCCTTTGTCACTGCGACCCCCTCCCTTCTGCTATACAAACGGTTCTTTTTCCTTCCGGGACTCCAGGTGAAACTATAACATCGTATTTTGTTCTCCCGCGTTAAACTGTTCTGGCTTCACATCGAGAGAACCTGTGCAGATATATCACTTTCACCAGAATGAACTATTGATAAGCCTTTCGAACCGAATTTCTATTTTTTCTTTACGTTTGCTCTAATGAATACTCTATTCACCTTTCCTGAGGTCGTTGAAACACATTTATGTATGGCCAGTTATAATGAGTTTAAACGGGTGAACTGGTAAAGAAGAGATGGGAATGGAAAGGTGTTAGGTTTTCATCTTTTTTTTTTTATTACTATAATTATTTGGAGTAAATTATCAGTTTTAATCATTTCTTTACGCTTGTGATGCCTGCTGTTGTATTTTATTTTTATCTCTCCCCTGGCTAGTTGTCAGCTATGTCCATGTATGGCGAAATTTGACCAGTACAAGAACCTTGGACGCCACAATACAATTTTAACTTAATTGGTTTTCGTGTACTTCGTCATCTGGGATTCTGTCTGAAACGAAACTGATTACAGATTTTTGGGTTAAACAAAACAAAAAAAACAAGAAAGAAGAAATTATTGGTTTTCATGGACCATGGACAAAATAGATATCGCCCATTTATCACTTCAGATAGTGAACGGTATAAAGAAAGAGATCTATCAAGTTCTCTCGGCTGTAGATGTGTCGTCATGTAAGCCAGGGAATCAAGGTATTTTCTACCTGCTGACCCTCTGACGTAACAACACAGTTTGGTGACGTCAGGACATTCTGTGACATCATTTTGCTCTGTCACGTCAGGGGCCATTTCAGATATGATCAAGGATATCGGCGGACGGAAATGCGTCATCAGTTTTGGTGTGGGCGTTGCCCTTGCCCCTTTCAAACATCGGTGAGGAATCAATGGCGGGGAAGGTCGCTGAACCATCGGATAAGCTGCTAATCAACCGAAGCTTACTTTTCTTTTCTATTTTTTCCGAAATATAATTTTCTAACCACCGACCCCTGGAAAGGGAATTACTTTTGCTGGTATAACAAACAGGAGTTGGTATTGACCATCAAATACTCGACCACTCCAGTAGCTGCATGTTCAGTGTCCAATAATTATTCTCAACGTGAAGAATTGTGTTGGTTTAAAGCGTTTCCGTGTGATAATCCCACTGAATAGAAAGGATTAAGAACTCTGAGAACTGTTTATGCATATTCTCTGTTAGTTTTCAATTTATTTGGAATTGGCCCAGAAACAGCAAACAGAGTGCACTAACATAACTCTATTGCAATATCCGAATAAAAACGTATGTGTGGGAAGAGAGGGCGTTGAAATGAAGGTTGTTTCGTTTCACACGCCACATAACTAACCACAGCAACAGACAAATAATTGCTCACTTGCCAAATCTGTACTATCCACACATCAACTCTGTACTATCCACACGTCAACGGTGTGCTATCCACACGTCAAATCTGTGCTATCCACACATCAAATCTGTACTATCCACACGTCAACGCTGTACTATCCACACGTCAAATCTGTACTATCCACACATCGACTCTGTATTATCCACACGTCAGATCTGTACTATCCACACATCAACTCTGTATTATCCACACATCAACTCTGTACTATCCACACGTCAACTCTGTACTATCCCAAGGTCAAATCTGTACTATCCACACATCAACTCTGTACTATCCACACATCAACTCTGTACTATCCACACGTCAACTCTGTACTATCCACACGTCAACTCTGTACTATCCACACGTCAAATCTGTACTATCCAGTAACTAAACAAAACCAAACCCGTTCAATCTGTGTTCGGAAAGGAACTTGTCGTCAGTACTCTAAGATAACGCCATAAGTCATTTTTGAAAAATTACTTTGGAGATTTTAAGAATTTTAAAATTGTTTCTTTTCCTGTCATGTGGTGACTTAATGCCATTACGATTCTCCTGGATTATTACATTTTGCCACTGACTCATTTCTTTTTGTATAACATCTGTTGACTCTCATGGTCAGGAATGCAATAAACCATGACCTGGCTTTTGGCATGCGTTTGACCTACGAGAGTATAATATATCAGTGTCGATATCACGCGATCCATTTGTGTTCACGTTTGTGTTCACGCCAACATGGCATTTATCTTAGTTCGTCAATATTTTGATAATGTTAACATACATCCTGACCTGAACTTTTACCCATTTCATTTAATATCAGATGAAATCCAGGCATTATCTCCCAGGCGATTCTCTTCTTTACAAAATATGAAATACACCCAAAATGCAGTCAAACAATGACATTTTGCAGAAATGTGAGATCGGAAACATGACTGCTCTAGCGACGTAATCCCATCCGAAGTCCAGCTCATTCCAAATACCAGATACTGGGTTGTTTAAAACCATTTTGAAAAAGAAAAATGTCGATTTGGCTTGACCACACGAAGTTTGAACTTTTACTCTCAGTGGCAGCGGAACACTGCATGTAGGTCTGCAGGCCAACTCTAGTGACGTCCAGGAAACATACCAGTTACATGGGTGTTGTGAAAATATTACCGTTGTAGCGTTGTTGAGTCGTTATTGCAATATATGTTTCACTGTTCTCTTTCTGTTTCAGATTGTTACTGTTGACAACTGAATCTGTCAAAAGAAGTTGAATAAAGCTGTATTTTCATATTGGCAATTACGTTCTGCGAACTCTGTTAATCGTTACCGTCAAGGCCGATCATTGTAATCATCATCGTCATATTTTACTAACTCTTACCCACCGATACAACGATGGGTCCATTGTATTACTGCATCTTCAGTGGCCACACCCCCAGTAAGAATTACTTTTTTTTTATCAAGTTGACTCGTGTCAGCTCAGATACATCGGGAAGTACAAACAAATAAAACTGAAAAACATAAATCAATAACGAATGACGTACTCATTATCTCCACCCCGATCATGATTGAATATACCTTGCCCCCTAGCCTTCCCGCACAGAGAGTATTTTTAGAACTCGTTAGAAAAGACGGCTGAGGGAATATTCTCAGAAATGTTCTTACACAAGGCTTGGGGTTGAAGGAGATCTGGAAGAAGAAAAATCGAGGGCAGTAAGACAAGGATACAAAAGCTAGAGGCAACGCGTGATGTGTGATACTGGGATTTTGAAACAGATATCTCACTGCTTACATACACGTCATTGTATTTGATATTTCGTTAAAAAAAAAAAAAAACATACAAAAAAACTCCACATAGCAACTGTTTATGGCTGTATGGTTGGACCTAAAGTTGTAGGGATTGGATACACACTAGGCGTGTAATGGCTTTCTGAGCTATAAGAGTAAATGGGCCAGTGTAGACTGTAGAAGGTTGATTGGTCTTTCTGTCCTTTTAATTGTGTTTATCATATTTTGCTTTCTTTCTAAATTGAGTATCACTGTGACCAAACGTTTTGAAAAAGCACAATATCTGCAGACCAGCGTTTCTGTTATTCAATTGACTATTTTTCCATTTTTGTTCTCAAATCCATTACATCCGGATATTTAAACCTTAAGCTGTGTTTTTATATGTGTAACAAATCCCAGACTGGGAGATGTACTTATTATGACAGGACAACAATCACGAACGAACAAGTAGAACACTTAACAGAACAACCAAACAGACTCACACATTTATTATATAATAAGATAAGATATCTATGCAATTACATACATTACATTAACTCAATTCAAATACCATTCAATGGTCAGCATTCCCCACATTCATTCTTCTCCGGGTCCACAACCCGATAGTTACTTCCTAACTATGCTCTGGCCTCAGCCTCACATCCATATACATATTCCTTGCTGGCCTCTCTTATTGGCTCCTGCTCAACCCAATCTCCGTATCTCAATCTCCCCTGGATGTCTTAATAGCACATTAATATATCAATAGCACATTAGTATCTCAATAGCACATTAACATTTTAATAGCACAAGGACAATAACAACGTCCCTGTCGGTGGCCAGACTGCCACAACTCATGTGCTCCCGCTGTCCTGCGCGACAGCTTCACTCAGGCAGGCCTGTGGGCAGCCTTCGGCCCAACCCCGGCACAAGTCCGCTCACCGCGGGTGGCTCCTCTGCCCGACCCCGGCACCTATAAGAATAACATTACATTTCTATAACACCATACAATTACTATCCACTTCACCACTCATTACGAACTATCAAGCGTACACACAATAGTCCACCTTTCACTCACCACACCTCTTACGGTAACACACCTCTACCGTATCACACAGCACTCAGACTCGCTACGAATCCATGATCCGAACTTACATCTATCGCTCATTGCGCACATCTCTATACACAGTAATCAATGACTTTCACATTCCTCACATATAACTTATTTACATCATGGTCATAGGAGAATATAGTACCTCAATCATCATCATTATCAATCATAGTTCAACCTAGCAGTCATCATATCACTGGAAAACACACAATCTCCTGACTGCTTTCCCACGTCTGTCCCCTTTGACCTCTTAACTTGCAGTGACTTTTCACTACACAAGCTTTACCTCATCGCCTTCACTTTACTCACGTCTTGCACGCTTCCACGTTAACTAACAGAAGTCAATATAGGTGAGCAGCCTCACTATCCCGTAAGTCTGGTTCTCGGCAAGTCTAAATCAGAAAGTGCAACAGAAATGCTACAAACTCTCCACTGGCTACCTGTTAAAGCCAGGATTGAATACAAAATTGCTGTTTTATGTTTTAATGCACTTCAAACCTCAGAACCTTTTTATTTAAAAGAACTACTCTGTCCCTATGCACCTACGAGAGATCTTAGGTCACAAAATTCAAAATTTTTAGAGGTACCAAGATCCAAACTTAAGAGATATGGTGACAGAGCTTTTAGTATTGTCGGACCATCTGTTTAGAATTCATTGCCATTTTCATTGAGGTCTGCATGCAGTGTTGCAATATTCAAAAAACACCTCAAGACTTACCTTTTTAAGAAATATTTTTCAAACTAACTCTATAGCATTAGGAATCTGTGCATGTGCTTGAGTGAGATTGTGTGCATATTATGTACAATTAGAATGTGGGAGTGAATGCGTTTGTAAAGCGCTTTGAGGTCTAGGCATAAAGCGCTATATAAATGTACTTATTATTATTATTATTATTAAGTCAATCCTACACTTCCATGCCCCCGTAATCCTTGAATCTCGCTCACTCCACTCGTGACAATATGTACGGAAACGGAAACAGCAACTGAAATGGCCAACATCCACCAAGTAGTGAATAGAAAGAGTGTTTTCATGTGTGCCAGGCGTTTTCGTATACATGAAAAATTAATATTCTTTCTATTTCACTTTTGGCAGGGGTTTTAATGTTTCCGTTTCTATTTCCGTTTCCGTGCACATGATCTGAACGCCCAGTTTTACGGTCTTTAGTATCCGATTTTCGGTTTGTGAGTATTGTTGTTGGTTTTCATTCTATTTCTCTTGAAATTTTTTGTTTAGTTTCTTTCCTTATTTGTTGCTAACGCAGGACGTTGCCTTTGGGGGCGATGCCCAACTTCAGGGTTTTTTAGTTCTGTGTTGTTTTCTTTGAAACCATAATATATTTACTGAATACTATCGAGAACGCATTTTTGTCACAGGTTTCCGTGCTGATGTTATTTATTTCCAGCAGTGCGAAACTCATCAAGTTATAAAAGTCACTTAATCTGACATTCATCCCTGGAAACGGTTTGCGTGTGTTGAGTTTTTATGTAATGAACGACACGGATCGGGTCAGAGAAGAAGATAGAAAAGTGACCCGTCCTAAAGGAATGTAAAATGATAATATTATATAATGGTAAATGTGGAGGTAAGGTAAGTTGAACTCCCGAAATTTCATCGTCATCTAAGGTAGGGCAGTTAGGGCATTGTGTCCTTGGCGCCGGTGAGGATTTCTGGTAAAGTCAGACAAGTTGTCCTCGGATAGGACATAAACTATTCAAAAGTAAAGAAAACATTATTTACATTTCTTTGCAGGTAAAGGCATTACTTGTTAGTTAAAACACGATCGAGCTTTCATATTCTTGAGCTGATGTTAGGTAAAGTTATCTAACAGATGGATGTCAGATATTTGGACAGAGCCGCGATTTCAATGCTCAGGCCCAACTCACAATAATTAATCTCCGCAGATACGCCCCTGCATCGTTAACATCGAACAAGTAGAACTAACATGCTTTCTGTTGTGGTCCGGGTTTTTTTTTCTTTTTCAGTATGAAAATGATAATTTTTATGTTGTCGCTTAGAGATCATTCCCCATAAAGAACTAATCATTTGGGGTCTTTTCTAAGGAAGCCGAACAGTTCATTTGTGGGTGAGTTTGAACGATGTATTGTTCTTGCCACTCAGTGAATAGAAGTACCTCATGTTCCCAGGACTTCTCAAATGTCTCCAGTGACGCTATGATCTATTCTGTCACTGATTAGTGACGATTATGTAAATTCATCAACGTTGCTAGTATGAGGAATGAGTATACTTCAGGGTGGTGCAGCTCCGTCTCCTTACCAGTGGTCAGACCTAGATTTCCGAAGCAGTCAGCCTGCGTGCAGACCGGCCGATCTGGATGGGTCAATTAATTGGACGGTGACGTCACGAGTCTCAGTGAGAAAAAAAAAACAACAACAGTTGGCAAGCGCTGGAGGTCTCATAGAAACTCGATATCGTGACGTCAATATCTAACTAGTTGACCGGCCAAAATCGGCTGGTGAGAGCCTCTAGAGCAATGGTTCTCAACCTTTTTCAGACAATCGCCACTCTTAGGCTCAACATTTTCTTTCATCTCGACCTTCGCCCCCGCCCCCACCCCCTTCCAAGCAAAACACAAAGAAAATAAAAAGCCTCTTCAAAACCAATGGGTAGATTTCACAAGAAGCTTTCCTACACACAGGTGATGGCGTTAAGGTTTTCAATATCTTATAGCAGATGACAACTAGCGTGTTGATCATTCATTATAAAACAGAAAGCGTCCACAGTCATTATGCACTGATAGTAGGTATGACTTTTCTGTACATCAAAATGATGGCCTTGTAGTTGCGCTAAAATCGCCATCTATTGATGTCCTTGGCCCCCTTGTCGCCCATATAAAAATCCAAAACGCCTTAGGGGGCGATATCGTCCACGTTGAGAACCACTGCTATAGAGGTTTATAATTTCGAAATATTGCAAACGATTTATGTCACATGTTCGAGGCTGTGTAATTGTGATTTCCGGTGAGTTCTCAAGCATGGCCGCCCACTTTGATGAGATGGTGCCCACCTACTGCAAAATGTTGTGTTCCATAATTAGTTCCCAGCAAATCGAGCGTACAGCACTATCAGAGGGTACTTCTTCGGGTCTGTCATGGTGGAGGACACGGTCAATGATGAATAATTGCTGGCTGAATCTTCATCTAACTAAGTGTTGGCTGGCTAGTGTAGATTTCTTCTGAGATTTTATGAGGTGTGGAGTAGAGCGAGTTCTGAGCCTCAGAGGGAGAATATTAACGCGATCTGTGCAGGGGTGGTAGTCCAGTCATATTTTTTTTTAGGGGAGGGGGGAAGAGGGGGGCATATTGAACTGTTAGATAGATAGATAGACAGATCGATAGATAGTTAGATAGATAGATAGATAGACAGATCGATAGATAGTTAGATAGATAGATAGACAGATCGATAGATAGTTAGATAGATAGATAGACAGATCGATAGATAGTTAGATAGATAGAT